>ML787792.1:344880-359682 GCA_009831015.1 Picea engelmannii
AGTGTTGCTAAGGCAAGGCTTCATCAAACAAACCCTAGGGGAAAACGACTCATCAAGGTGTAGAAACCCTAGGCCTTGATGTGTATTCCTCCTTCTTAGCTCAATAACATGGAAAAAAACGGCTAGCTAGAAGAGTATGGATAGAGTGTTGTTATGGCAAGGCTCTATCTTACTTCAGCAAATCAAAATAGCTCTTAACTTGGTAGGGACATAAGACAAGGACCTTAGCATGTGCTTGTCGCCTAGGGTTTTAATGCAGCAAATTATAATAACAAATGCAAGTAAATAATACTATAACCATTCAATCAAGAAGTGTTGCAGAAATTCACTTACATAAACCATTCATTCAAGTAGCCAAACCCTAGTTGTAAACCTTCCACCAAAAAGAAATGCCAAAATAGTCCAAAAATAGTCTCCTTCAACAAGTGCGCCTCACAATTTCAGCCAAAGCCCTAGAATAGGGCGCAAATTTCAGACCTCACTAATGACTGAGTGAAAGATGATGAGAAAATGAGTAAAAACCCTCAATTTATACAGTAGCAATGACCTTAATTAAATTTCAGGTCATTAAAAGGCCGACAAAGCCAAAATACCAAATAATATTGTTTTACATTAAATGTCATAAATTAAAACCCTAATCAAGCAGAAGCAAGATGTCATGCCCCTTCTAGGGTGACGTTATCCCTTTCTAGGGCAAATGCAGCGTCCTGGAGCAAAACGTTAGCCCTCCTTGGGCTTCTCCAACCTATCGCACGTGCCAAACTGCCATGATTGCCCCTCAAAACGTCCATAAGGTTGGATGACATCATGGGCCTCTTGGGTGACGTCCTGGGCCTTCCAATGCCAATGTTCCAATGAAGAGGGCACAACCCCCCTATGTAAGGCTTTGTCAGGGTGCCTCTGTGGAACGTCCTCCTCTTCTCCGGTGCAAACTCCTTTGTCCTGTCTCTGCCCCCTGCTGGGGTCTCAGCATCCATCTGGTGGGCTCTTCAGCACCATGGAGGTCCGAATTAATCAGCTCCCCATGTGTACCTGTCCAATGTGGAAACTATCTGTCAGGCATGATCCTACGCATCAACAGATACGCCCTCCATGGGCTCATAAGTCACAGGGATCATAGCAATGTCAATCACATCTCATCATCAATATTATTAAACATGTGCATAAAACCCCCTTTACCCCAGTCAAGTGCTCAAAGACATTATACAAATCTGCAATGCAAGTTTGGAGGAAGTGACAGGGCGTCCTATTGGGCTAGTGTCCACTAAAAAGGGATGTTTCCGGAAGAGATCAAATCCAAGTCATGTAAATGGGTGAGGTGGATAAGGGATGTCATGACAAGGGATGCAGTGAAAGCAGGGAAATGCAAGGCTTACCTGTGAGTGCCCTTGTAGAAGGCGAGTTGCACCTGTCCTGGATGCAAATGCTTCCCAGCCCATTCATGCCATTTTAGTCTTATTTCTTTATTCCTTTTTTCTTTCAAGAGGCTAATCAGAGGACACTGCCCTGGCGTGGTGACCAGTGGTGGCAATGTTACCCACAAGTACTTTCACATAAATGAGAAGGTTGGCTCGTGATGAGACCTCTTTTCTCTTAGCCATGCAACCAAGAGCCACTGCCTTGGCATGGTAACCCACTGCTAGTAGTGTCATACTGCTAGGTACCCATGGACCTAATAGGTTGGCTCGTGATGAGACCCCCTATCCTCTGACTAGGTCTTGTTTTAATATTTTTTATGGATCCCTCTTATTTCTTGTTGAGAATCTTTTTATTGCTTTCTCAGGGATCCCTGGGCGAAGCATCTCGAGATTTTATTTTTAGGCTTTTATCTTTTGCCAGCTTGCTTTTACCTTCTGGGCCTTTAGCCCCTTCTTCCCACAAGGCAAGGTGCAACCCTTAAATAATTGGCCAACCCAATGCCCGGACCAGTCTAATGGGGTGGATGAGCGGGAAGCAAGATGAAAAAGTGGTAATATGACGAGAGCGGACGATGACTTTTCATAAATCCCCCTAGTGGCAACTCAAAACCTATGGGCACAGGCTTACTAGGGCATCCTGTCACTCCCCCCAAACATGGTCAAGTGGACAAGTATAAGATCCAAGCATTTGATAGAAACAAAAGGAATTAAATGCACATATTCAAAGGTTTTGAGGATCAGAGTGACACATAACATGATACCCGGACTCATTACCTCATGGAGCAAGAACCATCTCTGATACAAGACCAAGCCGAAGGTGATGGATGTCGTTGTTGCTGACAAAGTGGAGGCGCTGAAAGGGAGAAAAAATGGGCCCTCCAGGGCCATGCTCAAGTCGATCAAGCTCTCGGTACTCCATGTCTAGGACCTGTGGGCCTCGAGACATGATCTCCTAGTTATCCCTAAAAGTGGGGGATAACATGCCAAAGAACCCTTCCATGGTGGTCCAGGCTTCATTGGGGGTTTTATAGAAAGATATGTGAAAAAAGAGATCAGGAGAAATGAGACTACAAATTGTTCTGAATGCTTCATCCATTCGATTTAGATACTTGGATTTTCCTATGGCTGTTGTTGGTTATGTTTATATGTTCATGGTTAACCTGTACAATCCTCTTCTATGCATGATTATCCTCTCCTTCCATGCAAAGTAATTGTAAGGTGTAAGAATGAATTCTTTTGGGAATTCCATTTTTCCATTGTCTTCAATTCTTCCGTACCTGCAAAAATAATTTGGTGTGGCTTTTGCTTAGCAATCTGTCGGCTCTGATGCCATGTAAATGTGTTGAACCTACACAGAATAGATCTAGCTAGAAAATAACACACACACAGAGAAATTGAGAAAGAAGAAGCAAGAGAGAAAGAATGGAAGAATTCTCATTAACCGAATGAATAATGAATAATTTATACATGACATACTTTGTATAACTCAACCAATGCGCACTGGAGGAGAAGCCAATGCGTCATAGTGGTGGTCTAGAGTAATTTGGACACACACCAGCAGTTACGGGAGTAAACTGCCACCTAGTCTAGTCTCTCGGGCAGTTACGGGAGTGAACTGCCACCTAGCTGAGTTAACTAGTCTATCAGTCTTCAGTTAACTAATTGGAACAAAGTGAAGTGAGGAGGAGATCAGGGAATCATGGGTAATGCGCTAGGTTAGTGATGATACCAAGGACAATGCGCATTAGATGGTGATGATCCCAATGTTGCATGGTGACAATACCAATGTAGCATCTAGACTCCACTTAATTGATCAAACTGAAGTGAAAATTGAAGAGAATATTCTTCCTAAAATATAGGAGACTGAATAATGGCTAATAAACATAGGAAAAAACTTAGGAAAAAGAAATCCTAGGTGTGTGTGAAGTAACTCCAACACCCCCCTGAACATCACTATGGTGAAAATAAAGAATGGGTCCCGACAACGAAACCATGTTAGGTACCCAAATACAAAAGATACACTGAAATAAAGTGAGGAAAGAGGAAAAACCTCATGGGAAAAACCCCCCCACAAAGTACAATGTATGTAAAAAGAAGAATCGACAGTTGCTAGGAAATTGTGTCCTTCACTCCAAGACGACTACGCAGAGAATGGAACTTCTACTCGGTGAAGGTCTTGGTGAAGATGTTTGCAGTCTGTTCTGCTGAAGGACAGAACTGCAGGTCGATGATCCCCTCGTGTACTAAGTCCCAGATGTAGTGCATGTGGATCTCGATGTGCTTCGTCCGTTGCCTCTGAACTGGATCTCTGCAGAACTTCAGAGTGCTCTGGTTGTCACACCAGATGACGATCGACTGATGAAACTGAATTCCCAACTCAGTGAGAAAATGTTGTAGCCACATAGCCTGAATGGTTATGTTAACTACCCCTATGTACTCTACCTCAACTGAAGATAGAGCAATAGCAGCCTGCTTCTTGCTCGACCAATAGATAGGCCCGGAACCAAGACTAAGTGAGTAACCAGATGTGGACTTGCGATCAGTGTTATCGCCAGCCCAATCAGAATCAATGAAACCAATGAGGTCCAATGTAGAGTCTGCTGCATAATGAATCCCAAAGGTGATGATGCCCTATACGTATCGAAGGATACGCTTTGCAGCCTTCCAGTGTAGCTCATGCGGCTCCTGCATGAACCTGGAGACTGCCCCAACTGCATAGGAGAGGTCTAGTCTGGAGTTTGTGAGATACAACAAGCTCCCACTAGCTGTCTGTACAGTGTGTTGTCAACCAATGGAGTGTCCCCGCCATCCTCAAGTTTGACTCCTGATAGGAAAGGAATCGAGGTAGACTTGCAGTCTGTCATGTGAAATCTCTCAAGGAGATCTCGTGCATACTTGGCCTGAGACAGTTTGATGCCTGATGCATCCTGACTAATCTCGAGTCCAAGGAAGAAATGTAGCGGACCCATGTCCGTCATCAAGAACCTGTCATGTAGAATCCTCTTGACTGCAGCAATCGCTTAAGTCGAGCAATCGATGATCAGCAAATCATCAACATGCAGAACTAAGAGTAGAAGTGAATCAGTCGCCCTGAGCATGTAAACATTTGGGTCTGATTTACAACGTACAAAGTTTTGCGACAGCAGGTAGGAGTCCATCTTGGCATACCATGCCCTCGGAGCCTGCTTGAGGCCATAAAGAGACTTCTTCAGACAGACCAAAGATGAATCCTGCATAAATCCCTAGGGTTGCTCCATATAGATCTCCTCAGAGAGATCACTGTGAAGAAATGCATTCTTCATGTCCATCTGATGGACTTCCCATCCCTTGGCCGCCGCAATGGCAAGTGCCAAACGTATGGAATCCATCTTCGCTACTGGAGCAAAGGTCTCATCATAGTCAATGCCATGCACCTGCTAAAAGACTTTGGCAACAAGCCTGGCTTTGTATCTGCTAATATGTCCATCCACTGCGCTCTTGGTCCTGTAGACCCATCTACACCTGACAAGTTTCCTTCCAAAAGAAAGGGGAAGCAGATCCCAAGTCTGGTTCTCGAGGAGGGAGTTGTACTCCTACATGGCGGATTCCCAAAAGGGATTTCCAGCAGCCTCGCCATAAGACTATGGATCTGAATACTAAACCAAGGAAAGATGCCTGGGTGGCAACGATTCAGTGGCAGTGAGTGCAAGAGGTGGCTCCTCGAAATCAGATCGAGTCCTCCGAGTATCAACTAGATCCCCAACAAGATCCCCTGCATCCTAAAGAGTAGTCTTAGCCCACTTGGGCCTCGGCTTTGGCTCTACATCTACATCTGCGTGCACTGACTCTACATCTGACTGTACTAACTCTGTATATGGATCATTTGAATCTTCTGAATCCAAACTCTCATCTGAAGAAGAGTCGGCATGTGCATGCTCATCATCTCTGACAGGTGCAAGAACAAAGGTTGCATGTGGCTGCTAAGGTACATGCGAGACACTTTCCTCAAATTGGACACTACTCTCAATGATGAGTCGGTCCGAGGAAAGATCAATGAGTCTGCATCCCTTCACACCGTCGGGGTATCCAACAAAAATACACTCGGTGCTCTATGGATCAAGTGCCTTCCTCTTATCAGAGGGAATCAGGGCCCATGCACGTGAATCGAAAATACGAAAGTGGGTCACTTCCAGTTTGAGGCCGCTACAAGCCTCGTAGGCGGTCTTATCCTTGACAGATCTATGGGGAGATCTGTTTTGGATGTAGGTTGCACAATTAAGTGCTTTGGCCCATAACCTATATGGAAGTGACTTTGCATGTAACATGCAAGAGGCCATCTCTTTTAGAGATCTGTTTTTTCGCTCAGCAACTCCATTTTGCTGCGAAGTATAGGGAACTGTGTGCTGCAACTGAATCCTTGCCTCATGACAAAGATTCTAGATCTTATGGTTGACATACTCTCCCCCGTTATCAATTCAGAGGACTTTGATTTTCTTTCCTGACTGTGTCTCAACCAGGGCTTTGAAATCTTTGAGGTGTTGAAAGAACGTGAGAAATCATCAACAAAAATGAGCACGTACCTCGCTTTGTTGATTGATGGATGCGGAAAAGGGCCCATGAGGTCACTATGAATAAGATCTAAAGGAGAGGAAGCTCTCTGAGTCTTTCTTTTATCGAATTTCTCTTGAGGGTGTTTTCCAATAACACAACCCTCACAGATTCCTTTGGAGAAATGGATGTTTGGTAGACCATCAACCAATCCTTGCTTGCTAAGTTGTTGCATATATCTAAAATTTAAATGCCCGAACCTTTCGTTCCATATCCTACTGCTTTCATCAGCATGGGTAAGCAGTAAAGCAAAATCTAGTTCAATAAATTAAAAAAATGTATACAATCTAGATTGATGATTTACCTCACCGGTAGCAACCCTGGAATTGATTTGCATGTCATAAATGTCCATTGCATCAGGTGTGAATATGACTTTCTTTCTGGTGCCAGAATTTGTCATCTCATACACGAAGAGAAGATTGACAGAAAGTTTGGGAACGTGCAGCACATTCTCGAAGCTTCTGTTGGTGAGTTCAATCCTTCCTTTACCGGTGACCTCGATTGGAGAGTTGTCCCCCATCAGAATAGGAGGGGACCTTTGCATGCATCCAATGAAGAATAGACTACTGTTGTGGTAGCCATGTGATGTGATGCTCCTGAATCTACGATCCACGCATCGGGAGAGGAGTTGATGGCAATCAAAGCATGGCTAGAATTGTTTTTCTTGGGATTCTGATCTTCTGGCTTCTTCTTCTTGGCACCCTCGAGGATGCGATCTCCAAGGTTATTTTGCTGAAGTATTTGAGTCATTAGATCTATTTGTTTCTGCCCGCATCCGGATTCTGGATGGAATCCTTTATGGCAGTATGTGCATTTCTCCCCTTTTCTTCCATTTCCACCTATGGATCCGAAGGCATCGGTGAAGGGTTTTGAGTGCCCTTCCTTCTTTGGATTTGCATGTGCTTTCCTTTTGTCTTTATCTTTAGATTTTTGATATTGATGACCGTTGCCATCTTGCACAGTAAGTGCATGCGCCTTTGGGCCACCTTTGATTTTGCCCATGTTGATGAGCTTGATCTGCTCTTGTGTCAAGGATTCAATAAATTCCTCAAGAGAAGGCATCTCCCAAGTGGCTCCAGAGGTGAATTTGACTGAATGGAATATGGATACGAACACTAAGAATTCAGGACCAAGTTTGGAGAGAATGGTGAGAACCATTTGTTTCTCCTCCTTAGATTTATCAACCCCGCAAGCCTTGAGTTGCAACAGTAAATCCTTAAATTTTGTAAGGAAATCTTGGAGATTGTCGAAGCTTTTTGGATCCAATGTGAGCAATTCCACCTCGAGCATGTGTCCCCTCATCTCATCCTGTTTGCCAAAGAACCCTTCCATGGTGGTCCAGGCTTCGTTGGGGGTTTTACAGGAAGATATGTGAAAAAGGAGATCGGGAGAAATGAAACTGCAAATTGTTCTGAATGCTTCATCCATTCGATTTAGATACTTGGATTTCTCTATGGCTAATGTTGGTTATGTTTTTGTGTTCATGATTAACCTGTACAATCCTCTGCTATGCATAATTATCCTCTCCTTCCATGCAAATTAATTGTAAGGTGTAAGAATGAATTCTTTTGGGAATTCTGTTTTTCCGTTGTCTTCAATTCATCAATACCTGCAAAAATAATTTGGTGTGGCTTTTGCTTAGCAGATACCTGCAAAAATAATTTGGTGTGGCTTTTGCTTAGCAGTCCGTCGGCTTTGATACCATGTAAATGTGTTGAACCTGCACAGAATAGATCTAGCTAGAAAATAACACACACAATTGCAGAGAGAAATTGAGAAAGAAGAAGCAAGAGAGAAAGAATGGAAGAATTCTCATTAACCGAATGAATAATGAATAATTTACACATGATATACTTTGTATAACTCAACCAATGCGCACTGGAGGAGAAGCTAATGCACCATAGTGGTGGTCTAGAGTGATCTGGACACACACCCGCAGTTACAGGAGTAAACTGCCACCTAGTCTAGTCTCTCGGGCAGTTACGGGAGTGAACTGCCACCTAACTGAGTTAACTAGCCTATCAGTCTACAGTGAACTGACTGGAACAGAGTGAAGTGAGGAGGAGATCAGGGAATCATGGGTAATGCGCTAGTCTGGTGATGATATCAAGGGCAATGTGCATTAGTTGGTGATGATCCCAATGTTGCATGGTGACAATACCAATGTAGCATCTAGACTCCACTCAACTGATCAAACTGAAGTGAAAACTGAAGACAATATTCTCCCTAGAGGAATATTCTTCCTAAAATATAAGAGACTAAATAATGACTAATAAACATAGGAAAAAGAAATCCTAGGTGTGTGTGAAATAACTCCAACAGTTCAGCCTTCTAACAAATCATTTATAAGGATTTTCTTCTCTAAGGCCTTAGATGTTAGGAGAGATACAGATACTAAGATCTATGACTTGGAGAAGGAAAGTTGTCCATGTTGATGATTGCAGCTATGTGAGACATTCTCCAACTTACAAACCTGAGAGATGTTGATGATTGCAGCTATGTGAGACATTCTCCAGCTTACAAACCTGAGAGAAGCCCTTGAGAGGGTGGTGTGGTTCCTATCTAAGACAGAGCTGGAACGTAGAGATAGCCTCCTCCTTACAGAGAGTTGAGAAGAACTCCAGATGATTCTCCTGTGTGACGCAGTGAGAAAGGAGATCTGTTGAGTTGGACGTGCCTGTCGTTGAGCACAAGGTGAATGTGTGAAATCCCAAAGTGTTGAGTGCATCGTCATGAGAACAAAAATGAAGATGATGTATTAGCCTCCTCTGAGCAGAAGAGTTGATGAGAAACTCCAGATGAGTCTCTTGTGTAATGCAGTGGGAAAGAAGATCCGTTGAGTGGATGTGCCTGTGGACGAACACAGGTGAACGTGATCCTAGTGGTTGAGCACTAGTGAAGAAGTGGTTCTTCTGTGTAATGCAGTGAGCCAAAGATATGGACATCCCTATGGATGTGCCCCTAGTGGATGAGCACTAGTGGGTGTACAAGATCCCTTGCTATATTGTTCAAGAGTCAGACCTGCCTGTAACCCTAATTGTAATGTAAAGGCTACAGGTCGGCCCCACCTTAATGTAATTAATAATTAATGTAAAAGATAATTAATCTAGTTAATATTAATTATATTGTGAGATAGTGAGGTCGGTCCTGTTGTGCCAATAGACACTTATGTTGACAGGTCTAGTCTAGTATAAGTAAAGGTACATCCCCCATTGAGGAATCATATCTTTCATGCGAGTTAGGAAATTTCAGCAAGTACACCATCTTGGGAAAAGTGTGTACCTCTCTTGGGCGCTAGTCCTCTAGGGTTTGAGCACCCTCTTGTGTGCTAGGTTTTATTGATGGTGAAGGTCTTTCTCTTGAAGAATATAGCAAAGGATTTTGGTTGGGTTTTCTTCCCTTGTTGAGAAGGGTTTCCCAGGATACTTCTTATGTTCTTGTGCATGGTGTTTCTTCTTGTGATCTTGGTTGCTGCAACATTGATGGTTATGTTTAAGTCAAATGCTAAAATGGAATGAACTTCATACTTAACCTTGCTCATAGAAAAATCAACAGTCCCTCCTCCTCCTTATCCTCAAGGTCAACATTTGGGGCCATTAAGGTTCCCTATCATCTAACCTCGGGCGTGGCATTCCCCCAGGGTTTTGGTGTTTGTTCTCAGTGGAGCCAGCACTTTTGTATATGAACTACAGCTTTGTATTTTGCTCTTTGATTTTAAATTTTTATTCTAGATCTTAGATATTATAGTTTAGATGTGTTTTTATCATGATGTTATAGAAGCGGCCTTTGCACTCCCACTTTGTATCGATATCAATGTACTTTGTCATTGACCTATTTCTGGTCATTTGTTGGACATTAAAAACATTAGCTTATTAGATTATCTATCCTTGTCCCTTTTATGCTTAAAAAGAGTCCTTTACACATTTATTATGTAAGTACCCAAAAGCTAGGGCACGTTGGATTGGACCTCAAATTTCTTGAACCCGTGTTGTACACACCAGTTACTTGGAAGGAGGGTCGAGGGATGATTTTGTTAAAACCCAAAACTTCAATTCGCATGACAAGTTATCAAAGTTGGGACTTGATTTTTAAGTAGCGAGATCATGTTACGCTTAGAAAGAATTCTAAAAGAAATGATTCAAATTATACTAAGTTTTTCTCCATTGTTTCCAAATGTCCTTTGTAAATTCAAATTCAAGTAATGAAGGCAATAATAGACCATCATAGTAGTTTCATAGATCACTGGAGCAACACCTATGCACTATCAATTGAGTCCTAATAGCTAAGTGCACTTAAGAAAGGTGACCACACAATGGAAGCCAATCTAGACATAGACTACATGGTATAGACTAAAGAGATATTCCAAATAGCAGCAGCAACCCGCCCCCTTTAAGACAACAAGACATTCTACAAACCAATTCTTCTTCCAACTCCTCTAGATAGTCTTCTATAAGGAGTTTCTTTTCTTCAGCCTCGAATTCTAGGAGAGTTACATTTACAGCAATCAATGACCTGCAGCGTAGGGTTCCCTCCTTTTCTTCTGACAAAAGGCCAATGGGGCACTTATCTCCTTAGTACCCTCCTTTGAGGCATCCCTCCAAGGAGTTTTCTACATTGGACCCTTAGCAATGCTTGTATCTATCTAGCTTTTCCAGTTGTGCTTTCTTTCCTAGTTTATAGAGTTTAGATCTTAGGTTAGATTTGCTTTTGACTTTTATAGCAGTGGCCCATGCACTCCCACAATGTATTGGTAGTCTTTGTACCTAGCAATCCCATTTACCTTTTTGTGGTCATTCATCGAACATGAATAAAATTATCTTCATTAGTAAAATTATCTTATCTTATCTTATCTATCTACATCTCAAACTTCCTCTGGAAATTGAGTGAAATTTGTATAGAGTTGTCATTAATTTTTGTTGTGTTCAAATAAATATCCCACATTAAATTGGGTTATCTTGGAGTCGATGAAGCCAAAAGACATGAATGTGGTGATGGTTAGGGAACCCATATCCCAAATCCACTAGAACCATACAGCTTGGGCAATGCTCACAAGCACAATTAAGATCTACCAATGAGAGGGTTGACAATATTTGCACCTTAAGACATTAATTGTTTCATGCACCCCTTATTTTAAATAACACCTTGATTATATTTTGATATACCAATGAGAGGGTCAACCATCTTTGCACCTGAAAACATTAATTGTTTCATGCACCATTTATTTTAATAACACCTTGACTATATTCTACTTTATTTTTGGCCAATTGGAAGTCCATCACCTTTGTATCTTAAATAAGCAATCTTTGTATTTGGGAGGTCGTGGGTCACTATGGCACCATTTTTTATATTACTCCCCACAATGGGCACAATTTTGTATTTAATTTGACAAGCTAAGATATGGGTGGCAAGTAAGCTTGAGGCTTACCTCTTTTTGTAAGATTATTTACAGTATAAACAAAATTGTACCGTAAAAGTTTTAGGTTTAAAAAATGGTATTTTCAATACAAACATGCTAATTAGAATTTCTGATTTGTTATTATTAAATTCTAGCTCAATCTAGGACAATCTTTAGAGTTAGGTGGGGCTATATAGTGACATAAGAAATTAGTCTTGCTTACCCTTCAAAAAATCTCCTAAATTAAAAGCTTGGAGCTAGTTGGTCTTTGTTCTTACATGTACAAGCAATTAATATGTTATTTTAGAATTTCATGCATCTAGATTATAAGTCTATAATTTAATGATTGTCAATTGGATTTAGCTTGGGTGGTTGGGAGGAATGATTGTTATCCTCCCCACCTGGGTTCAATTTCCGCAAGTGACATGTTGAGCTCATAACGAGTATATTTTTGTAATGGCTTCGAGCCTTGTTGTTGACCGGCCTTGAGCCCTGAAGATTCTAGGGTTTACCTTGGGTATAATCCTCCAAATGAGGGGAAGTACTCTGGGGTTTTCCCCGAGCTTTGTAACTTGGAAAAAAAAAAAAGTCTATAATTTAATCAGATGCCACTAAAGATCCTATCCATTTAATAAGAATTATACTTCCACGGACTCAAAAAAAGTGTTCACAAAAGGAGCCTCAAATCAATCCAATGGAAGAAGCTAATTCAAAAAGGTAACAACCAAAACTAGGTAGAAAAAAGCTATTGCAAAGGAAGCAAATTCAAAAACTATAAGTTGTAGAAAAAAAACAAAAGGACGAGTAGAGGGGAAATATGTAGTGAGGGAATTCATAAACTAGAGCTATGAAGTTGTTATAACCTTTGATTCAAATGGCACAAGTAAGTAATTATGTAAGTTGATGGAATTAAACTTCTTTATATGATGTAAAGGTTTCTTAGATTACACCAAGAATTACTTTCTACAACTTAGTTTGAGGGAGATGTGTAATTTCGTGCTCAATGAGGCACGAACACGTGGCATTTAAAAAATAATAATAAATTATTTATAACAAAAATATATTTCAATGTCGGCTTCAAGTAAAATATTTCAATATAGGATATAGGCCTATATATATATATATATATATATATATATAGTCAATTGGGTCTAGTGCAGGTGGTTAAGAGGAGAAATTTTATCCTCTCCACCTAGGTTCAAATCCCACTTATGACATGTTTGCTCTTTGTGGGTCAATTGTTGATCGAGCTCTTAGTACGTTGATTGTTAATGGGGGCTAGCAAGGTACTAGCAATCCCATCCTCGCCTATGAGCTTGAGGGTGGGACAAATTTTATTCCAAGGAATATATATATATATATATATATATATATATATATATATATATATATATATTGAAATGGAAAGTAAACAAATTTATCAAATGTTAAAACATCTCTCCATCTAATGCTCACATATTAGCAAAGAGGAAGTTAGTGAAAGTTATTGGGTGGTTTTTACAAGTTTGCAAACATGGCTATTACTAATTAAGGAAAGAGGCCAAATAAGTTGCAACAATTCTCGACAATCATTTTGGGAAGATAACTACTATTGGAACAACGTTAACAATTCATGCGAGGTTAGAAAAGTGAACCTTAATTTACCCCGGTAACTACCAAAATAATATGGTATTTTTGTAGACATCTTTATATCAGTCCTTATATATTCTTGTCAATTGGGTCTAGCCTGAGTGGTTGTGTGACGGAGTGTTATCCTCCCCACCCAGGTCCTATTCCCATAAGTGTTAATGTTTTTGGTAGCATCGGACAGGTACTTCCACGTTGGCTTGAGTCTAGCACGTGGAAGTCATCTAATGCCTCTTGGGATTTAGGGAATTCACCTTAGTTAAGTGAATAATTAAACTGAATGACCTTTTAGAATTAATGGAGGTTAATTAAGTTAAATGCCTAAGTTTTTGGCATTAGTAACTTAAGAGACTTAAATTAAGTCCTAGCCATTGGATCTAAAAGTGAAGGTGAGATTAGATCTCGGGGTTTGATCACTTTGGAGATCTAAGGTTTTGGTTAGTGATTGATTAGGTCAAATCTCAAGATTATAAAAGGCAACCTAAGTGAGAGGAGGAGACATGGTGATGGTACACAAAGAGTGAGTAAACATTTAGGTGTGCAGGGGCAGGGGCCAAGGAAAGGGTGCAAAGGGACAACAAGGGATATAGCAACCAACCAGCAAGATCGAAGGACAGATCTTGAGGTTTGTAGGGATTGCCTATTTGTTGATGTGTATTTCCTCTGAAGGGCCATTATCCCAAGACAGAAGCCCTGATTTTATAGCAATAAAATCATCACAGATCTGGTTTTCCCTTCGGGGTTTTTCCTAGGGGTTATTTACCCAGAAATATTTGTGCAATGTGTTGTGGTTTCCGTTTTTATTTGCTTCCGTTGAATTTATCGTTAATAACCTAGCTGTATT
Organism: Picea engelmannii; assembly: GCA_009831015.1. Lineage (NCBI taxonomy): Eukaryota > Viridiplantae > Streptophyta > Pinopsida > Pinales > Pinaceae > Picea > Picea engelmannii. The sequence goes on from ML787792.1 coordinate 358,751, forward strand.
ATTATTCAGTAAATGTGTTTTGTTCGGAATTAATGGTCGGGTGCTAGGTTCTGGAAAATTAACAATAAGTGACATGACAAAGCTTCGAGCTTCTACAGAATCCATTTTACCCTGGGTACCATCCTCAAAATGAGGGAAAGTGCCTGATGGGTTTCCTGCAAATCCTAGCTATTGAATAAAGAATGTTTGCATACTTATAAGTTACAAATGTTACAAAGCAATGTAAGTGTCCACTTCATTCATTTACATACAATGAATTCCTCCCAAAGATAATAAGTCTACTTCATCCATTTTAATCCTAGATTTTGTTGAAATAATGTAACTACGAAGAGCATTCTTATTATTATTTTGTTATTGGATTAAATCCCCATTGTGGATTAATCATGTCATTATTATTATTGGATTAAATCCCCATTGTGGATTAATCATGTCATTATTATTATTATTGTTATTGGATTAATCCCCATTGAGGATTAATCATGTCGATAATTGTATAAGGACCAAATCCCCTTTTGCGGATTGGTCATCGGACAATTACAAAGTGCAGAATAAGAAGTCGGACCCAGCAGTTAAAATGGAAGACCCAAAATTAATTAAAGGTGGGTTTACCCACCCAGAGTGAGAGGTCGGCCCTGCCAGATTGTGACCTTTCACACGTGCTAGGTTGATATAAATAAGAGGCTAGCGCCTCACTTCTAACACACACTCACTTGCTCATTCTCTTATGAGGCAAGCTGCAATTAGAAGTTGGAGAGAGGAGAAGAAGAGTGGTGCATCTCTTGGGGAAATCTTTCTGTATTGGTTTGAGTTATCTCTTGAACATTGTATAAGCCATTTATGATAAGGAAGTTTTTGCTGGGTTTTCTTCCCCTAGAGGGTTTCCTAGGATAAATGTTGTGTCTCTTGTGAATGTGTATTTCTCAGTGATCTTG
>ML787792.1:365315-381249 GCA_009831015.1 Picea engelmannii
TAATTAAAGGTGGGTTTACCCACCCAGAGTGAGAGGTCGGCCCTGCCAGATTGTGACCTTTCACACGTGCCAGGTTGATATAAACAAGAGGCTAGCGCCTCACTTCTAACACACACTCACTTGCTCATTCTCTTATGAGGCAATCTGCAATTAGAAGTTGGAGAGAGGAGAAGAAGAGTGGCGCATCTCTTGGGGAGGACTTTCTGTATTGGTTTGAGTTATCTCTTTAACATTGTATAAGCCATTTATGATAAGGAAGTTTTTGCTGGGTTTTCTTCCCCTAGAGGGTTTCCCAGGATAAATGTTGTGTCTCTTGTGAATGTGTATTTCTCAGTGATCTTGTTCTTATTATGCTCTTATCTATTGAAATGCAAAGAACTATAATAATGGCATAAAACATTAACAGATTTCTTATGACACAAATAAACAACCAAGAAAGTTAGCTCAGAATCACAACATTGCATTTTGTTTTCTTGTTTTTGTTTTTTGGTTTCTTTTGGTGTGGATAAACTAGTGTTGCACGTATCGCGATAATATCGCCAAATAGACCCTTGGCAATAATACCGTTGCAAACAATCACGATAATTACGATATTTTGAATTTATCGCGATAATTTCCAATATTATTGTGAGTCGACGGAAATTATTGCCCTGCCGCATTTTGTTCTGGTTTTTTCACCTTTAACTTGCAATTTCGGGTTTTTTTTCTCTCATTTTGCAAACAATGCCTAGGGGGATTGAACTCTTAGGGTATTGTGACCATTTTCCATCAAGCAAACAAGGGGAAATCTATAGTTTTCATTGCCACCAACTAAGCATTTGTGGAGTGGGGATCTAGTCCAATCTACCATGTCCATATTCCTAGGTATGTAGAAACATTTATGCCTTTCTTTTCTTTGTTTTTCAAGATTTAGTATAGGGTTTTCAATGTCCATTAGATTTTCCTCTTCTTGCCATTTTTTAATGAGAGATATAACACTTATGTAGCTATGATAGTTTAATTGCAGCATTCTTTAAGTGTTTTGAAATTTGTGGATCTAGATTTTGAATTTCCCCATTTGTTTTGTGTCGTAGGTTTAAATTTTAAAGATCTCTCATTTAATCAGTGCTCAACAAAATGGATCCAAAGTGGGAGTATGGTGAACCAGTGGATCATAATAGAACAAAGTTGAGTTGCAAGCTATGTGGAATGGAAATGTATGGCAAAATCAACCGCTTGAAATACCACCTTGCCAAAGTCCCAAGACATGAAGTGAAAATTCGCCCTACAACTCCCCCAGATGTTGTCCTTGTTGCAAAGAACTCAATTCTTGATATTACTAGGAAGAAAAAACAGAGGGAAGAATTGAGGAACCACATGGGAACCGCAAGCTTCTCAGGGGCAGGGGAAACCTAATCCTCGGCCATGCCTTCTTAGCACACTATGATTATCCTTATAGTATCTAGAATTTAGATGCCTTCTGATGATCATCTCATGAGATACATTCATTTTCGATTTGATGTGATTTTGTATTACACTGTCATAACTCAAGACGTTTGACCTAAGAGTCAAGACAAATATCATATTTCAGTATCGATGTTTGATGGACCACTTGACATCAATGATCATAAACATATTATATTGCAGTTTTATTTTCACATTTATGTGACAATGTGTTTGTTTGATGTTGATGTTGCTTTAGAAGTTTAAAAAATTGAAAAAAGATTATTATTTTTGTATTTTTTTAAATTCCTGATATTTTCCAACATTTTCCCCGATTTTTCGATAATTTCAATTTTGGACCCCTAGCGATAAATTCTCGATAACGATAAGTGCAACATTGGGATAAACACATAAGAGAGAAAAATGTTTTTTTGGTTTCTAGTTACGCTCAAACATAAATACCAAATGCAACGGCAGGTATGCAATGGCCAGATTTCATTTGGTAGCCCCCAAAATTATGATCTCACAACCTTCAAACCTAAACACTGAGTGTAGTGGATATGCAGTGGTCGGATTAAATCTAGTAGCCTCCTAATATAAACACTTTAGGTATTCTTTTTATCACATTTGTCAATTGGGTCTAGCCCGGGCAGTTGAGAGGAGGAGTGTTATCCTCCTAACCCAGGATCAATTAAGTGACATGTTGAGCTCTTATTGAGCATATTGTTGTATCAGCCTTGAGCCATGAAGAATCTATTTTACCATGGGTACCATCCTTGGAATGAGGGAAAGTGCCCAATGGGTTCCCTTAGATGTGTATTTCACAAGGGAAAAAAAATTATCACATTCATAATTCATTATCAATACCAAGAACGAAATCCATCAAAGTGCAAACTTTCCTCAAGTTTTGCTCCCTCAAAAAGGTTTTCATCTCCATGGATTTAATCTCTCTTGGATCTTGATGGAGTTATGGATCTATGTCTGTGTATAATGAATACGATGATGATTAAGTTGTATTATGGAAATTATGGGTTGTATGAATGGATGATTATTACTATATTTGATTTGTTACTATGAGTCAATTATTCAACAAGTTAAACAAAATTGCAAGTTAGTCTTCTATAAGAAGTGTCGGTCTCCTAATCTCAGTAACTTGATTAGAAGATAAGTAGTGAAAATAAACACTCATCTTCTCCAAGTTTGACCAGGGGCATGTATAATAAGAACCTTCAAACAATGGGTTATGCTACCATAATATTACATACCAACTTCATAAAACTTAGAAACTACTTGACACATAAATGGTAACAAAATGACCTTCATTACCTGTAAGAATTCACTAAAATAACAAGGTCTACTCATGTTCTACTAGGTTTAATCCCTTGTCATGAAAATGTGAAAGGAATTATTCAACTATAGGGAACTTCCTTACAATCTCAAAATAGGTGGCCTTAGTTGTTTATCAAAACATCTACATTATACTTCAAAATCACCTTCCTTTCTCATTCATCCTAATAAAGAAGATACAAGAATATACTCATTCTAAAATTATGCTCTTGATCCTAGGAAAATCTCTTTTCATGGAAGAATTATTGGGTTACATGTGACAAGAAATTAAAATAAAACTATTCCCTTCTTAGCCTTTCATGGGTTTTAATATTCATGAACATAAATTTCCTTGATACTACATTTAGTGATCATAAAAACATGTATTGCAAAAACATCATCACATTGGATTGTGAAACTCTGTTTTCCAATCAATTCTCGAAGGTTGCAATGTCTTGGTTATTTTTTCCAATATAGCATTCTTCTTCACTGCGAATATTTAACAAGCCAGTAAATCATTCATTAACAAGCTGAGCATTTCACCCCCAACCTACTCATAGCCCATTTTTAAAACTTCTTATGCCCCTAACACAACATAATACATGTATAACATGTAAGATGACCGTTGCACTAGGTACTAAGGGTCCACAGGGGCTAGTTGGACCATATAAGTCCATGCCAAATGGTCATTAAGGTTATTGTGAGGTCAACGAAGTTGTTAGATGACCATGGTACTATTTTATTATGCAACCATGATCTCTAGGGTTAGAACTGTTGTGCACCATAAATAAAAGATATTTACTTCATTGTAAGGCATTATTCATCATCAATGAACAATCATTTCTATTGTATTTCATGGGTTTTCAAGTCTAAGGTGTGTAGTACCTACATTGGGTGGCAAGGTGCCCCCATTTACATTCTTAGGGCAAGTAGTGTGTGACAATCTCTTTGGAAGCAATGCTTCCCACTATCTTATGTATTTTTTCTTCATTTTTTAATGGTATATTGCAGTATTCTTCTGAATAGTGCCATTAATTTCTAAATATTTCATGATATTTTGGTTATCTTATTATGCTCTTATATCAGTTTATGTGCAATATGGGCCCTAGTGTATAACAAATCTTCACCCATTTTAAAATAAAATATATCACATCACTAAGTTTATCATCCCTAAAACTTCTTTAAATGAAGATAAAGATCTTTTGAAGTTGAGGGACAACCTTATAGTCATAACTCCATACACTATGCAGGCACTAGATGCATGCCCTTGAGATCTCCCTAGGTCAATTTCGGATGGGTTCTTACAAACTCAAGATAGAGACCAATCACAACATCCCACAGCCAAATGAGAATGGCCAGCTTTTCCACTTATCTGAGCCAGAGACAAAGGTGCATCTCATTTATTAGATCCCCTCTACTATGAGATTGGAGGTAGATATTAATACATATTTTGGAACTCGAGAAGCTCCCTTTCCACTTTCTTTCATTGTATCGACGAAAGATGCCTTGGTCTTTTCATGAGAGAAGTGCCCGGGCATAGATCTCACTATTTAGGTGTCTCAGCTCTTGTAGAGGCTCTTAGGAGTATCACCTCATATTTCTCGATTGTCCCTTTCAATCAGAGCAACAAACAATAGGCAAAGACCATGATACTTCAAAGTCCAAATCGGTGAGGCCTCGTGTCTCTTCTTGACCACCCGGGTGATCAACTAACCTCTTCAAGACGCATGAAGCAATGTCATTCTAGGTCATGAGACATACACCACTAGACCAGTGAACAAACCAATTCTAGGCTACCCTTGTCCAATAAATTACTCACCAAGTTCAGCCAAATAGCCAAGTTTCTATCCGAAGATTCTTTCCCATGACCTCGAATGTTAGGAGAGTTGGGCTCCCTCAACCTTGTGCTCCTCCTTGGATCATACAGTTAAAACCCTTGGCCCTAATCACTCCCCAGAGAATATAATCCACCAGTAAATTGGCCCTTTCAGAGTACTTATGACTCCAATAGCAAGCCCACATCTCGATCCCCTCACTTGTCCTCGGCCACCAGCTCCTACTGGCCTTGACATCCTCTCTCTCTTTGTTCAGCACGAGATTTTCAGTTTCTAACATTTTTATTGTACCTGCACCTTATCTTATACTCTCCCATAGCTAGACATTAGCATCCAGCTTTTAGCTTGTTCTTAGATCTTACTATTTTTTGTTTTTGGCATTGATTTAGGAGATGCTTTTGCACTCCCAGAGGATGTATCTGCGCTGGATATACTGTTTTAGTCCCACTGACCTACTTTTATGGTCATACATTAATAAAACAAATTTATCTCATCTTGTCTTATCTATATATAATTGAATTTGCACATGGGGTGTTGGTTTATTTGTGAGGCCAAACAAATTTGTCTCATCTTATCTTATCTATATATACTTGAATTTGCACATGGTGGCCGGAGCGTTGGTTTATTTGTGAGGCCAACGGAAATGTAGGTTGTCCACCACAGTTCCCTTTACATTGTGGTCAGCCCCACCCAAATGGCATATCTCAAAAAACAGTGAGCCTTGGTGCAACTCAATGCTTGGCAATTTTGGCGGAATAGTTACCTAACACGAAGGAAGTCCATGTTACTCTGCTCAGTGTTTCTGAAAAACAGCTTCTATAAAGAATACTATCATTGAATTATTAAAATTTTCTAGTTAAATGTATGCAGAATTCTCATAAATTGATCTACTGCATTGAATTGCTAATTTAACTATTTTTTGAAATACCACTGTGAGAAGAAATCAAGCTTACCGCACAGCGAGGGCGAAGAGAGGTGAGAAAAACAGAGGCCAGCCGAGCGGAGGGCCTGAGCTTGTGTTCGAGAACGAGCCTTGAGAAACCCTCGGGTACATTGAAGAGATACTGAGGGCCATTTCCGGGTGCTGAGAACAGTAAGGACGGCCCTACTCCATCTGCTTCTGCTTTGATAAGTTTCAATTCATACCTCCATTCATTGGCCATGGCCACTTCCAAACTCCCTCTATGGTCCTGAAATCTCACTTTTCTCTGTGTTTGTGTTGCTTTCTAAAACCCTAAACCCTACTTAAATGCAATTTCCAGCAGCGTTTTCTTTTCTGCCTGTGTGGCTTTGCAATTGGTCATACTCCGTGTGATTTACATAATTACGTGGATGATGGAACGAGTGCTACCTGGTAGCTTTTTCGTGTGCAAAAAGCATTAACAAATTTAAATATAAATTAAGGTTAATAAATGGTTGATGAGAAATGCTAACAAAGATTTTTTTTTTAAAAACATAATTTAAGGACTTAGTGGCTTCACACTATGATTTTGAATTAAAATGTAAATTGAATTATGACATTGAATTTATGATAATTGAGATGTGATGAACATATTTTCAAAATGTATGTTTGTATTCAATTGTTAATTATAGTTTTGCTAATTAATGGAGGTATTTTGGCGTCACTCTCTTACATTTGTGACATTGTGAGTTGTTTGTTTGCATTTGTGTGATATTTTTATTCACATGATAATTATGGTTTTGTTAATTAATGGAGGTATAGTGACAAGTCACAAATTCTCGCTAGTACTGGTTTGCAGGCTATTAGTGCTAGCTACACACTATTTACTATTAAAATGGAGGTACCGTGACATCAGTGCCTTATATTTTTGGCATCTTGAGTCCTTTGTTTGCATTTGCGTGAGAGACGTTAGCAAAGGGCACAATATTTATGGTGTTTGTGCATAGATCCATTTGTATCAATGGCTTTCTCGTCATAAAAACCAATAAAACAAAGCCCAAGGAACTAGATCGTGATGATAGTTGTTAGGATTTGGCAACGCCCTGCAATAAGACCTCAAAACTCATTCTCCAATCAAGTGAAACATAAAAGAAATTTTTATATTAAAAAAAATGTATTTTTGTTAGGACTATGTTTAACATTAGAGATTGTAATGATATTTGTGGTCAACCATAAAACTAATGTCAATAGATGATGAGCATAGGGTTTATGTTGTTGTATATGTAAAAATGCATTTTTCTATACTTGTTCATTTGTGTGCTTAGTAATATATTTTTGCTTGCAACGTCTTCCATTTTGGAAATGTTGCCTCATAAATTTAAATTTAGTTTTCAAATCAAACATAAGAAGTTATGCAAATGCATATAGCCTATTGTGGGGACTCCGGAGTATTATTCAGATTGTTAAAATACCAAAAGAATTTTGCTATTAGACGTCAACTAGAGGCTATGAGGAAATTCAAAATATGCTTGTTGGTTATTATGAGCATAGCATATTGTTATTATTATTTTACATTACAAAGGATTCTAATGGGTCAAGAAAAAAAAAAAAATTCTTATACAAAATATTCATTTTGTTAAATACATAAGATGTCTAGAAGGATTGGTAAAGAATCTTTCTTCTATTTGAGGTTGTACGTGAAGCATTCAAAACATGGTGTCCTCTTGGCACTACACAAACCAAATCCCATTTCAGTGATGAATGTAAGAATCAATTTTACCAACTACACAGCCCTAAGCCCATTGTTGATTTGCCGATTTGAATTTGTCCTTATTTGCCAAAATGGATAGTCTATGTCCATAATCGCCTTAAAATGTTGTAGTGCGGAATCACTTCTATCTTTTATATGTAAATGTCTCATTCCTCACCATGACATATTCATATTAACTCGATATGACAAATTAGGAAGAACTATTCACCCAATTTGACGAGATAGGAAGAATTATTCGCCCAATATGATGAGTTGGGAAGAATTTTTAACACACTATAGCATATTTAGAAGAATTAATAATATGGATGAGCTAATGAGCGATACTTGTTGGATAAATAAAGAGGCCCACTAAATTAGGAATACTCATGGCCATGTTCACCATATTATTAACTACAAAAAGTTTCACATTACTTCAATGCTTATATGATGACGTAAAGGAGGGCATGTGTTGTAAAAAATGATTGGTTTTTCTCACACTTGTATGTTTTTTTTTTATCTCAGATTCAATTCCTCGGAATTCTGGGGAATTGAAAAAAAACATCATTTTACATTAACCACTAAATTATTTTAAAAAGCACTAAAATAGAGCAGGAGGGGCCTTCTTTGAAGCTATGCAGCATGCTTGTTGTTCATCAATGGGCTTATGATGGAAGTTTTAATTTTTCCTAAACACTACCAACTCCAACTTTAAAAAAAAAAAAATCCATAGCAATAAACCCCTAGTAATTAATTTGTCAAAAGACATTTTGTTTAGCTCACCACAAAATGAACACCAAATTTGAATTTCATAAAGAAAAATTATAGCACATGCAAGAAAACAAAGAAGTACCTTTCCTTCTAAGCTCATCCATCCTCAAACTTTGACTAGTATCGGTCTTCCTACATAGTGTTCTTTGCTTAATCTCACTCTTGTAATTAACGAACAAATGGAAATGGACTAGTGAATAGGCATATGGGAATGGACCTGCAATATTCCAGATATAATATAATATGTAGAACATAAATATTGAGCAAACAATAACATAACAACAATGATATATCCAGAACAATATCATAATAATACCAGAATAACACCAGAAAGAGCACCTTTATTAATGATAGCAATGTTCACTTGCTTCTTCGAGGGGGAAACCTCCAGCAGGGCAAAGCTCTATTACAATAATATCCAAGACAAAAATATCCAATGCCTCCTACTATTATTTATATTAATTCTATCTTCTAAAGAAACTTCTAGAGGAAGATATTTCTAGAAGCGGAAGTTTCTATTAGGTCTTCTTACATTGACTTATTCTACTTTATTTATTAGGCCTTATTAACTAATGTCGACCTTTATTACATAGAAAACATATCCTACTAACTAGTGACCCATGGAGAGGGGTTAGGATCGGATCCTAACATGCCCACCCCCTTCAAAAGCAGTCTTGTCCTCAAGGTTGTAGGTGTGGAAATTGTTGGAGTATAGTCGTTGGTCCCCAAGTTGCATCCTCTGGTGGTGTGTCCTTCCACTGGATCAACACTTCTTTGATAGTTCTGCCACGCAGCTGATGTTCACGGTGATTGAGGGTCGTGTCTGGTTGGAGCCAAAGGGAGCCTTCTTCATCTAATTCCAGAAGGATGGTTTGGACCCTGCAATTTTGCCCTACTACTTTCTTCAGACTGGAAACATGGAACACCAGGTGGATTTTGGAAGTAGCTAGAAGGGCTAATTTGTACGCCACTGAACCAATATGCTTGATGATATGGTAAGACCCATAAAACTTGGGTGCCAACTTGCGATGTCCATGGCTTTAAGAAATGTTTGCTTGTAAGGTTGGAGCCTAAGAAACACTTGATCGCCTTCCTGAAAAACCCTTTATGAACGATGTTGATTTGCATGTTGCTTCATGCAATTTTGAGCCACGTGGAGGTTATCCTTCATAGCCGAGAGGGTGGTTGTGCGACCTTGCAACATTATATCAATGGATTGGACCTTTGATGTGCCTGGAAGATAGGTAGTGCTTGTAGGTGGGCGTTGGCCATACACTACTTCATATGGGGTCATGTTAGTGGTCATATGATAGGAAGTATCGTACCACCATTCTGCCAAGGGAAGTCATTGTACCCATTGGTGTTGTTTGTCTGAAGCAAAACACCGCAAGTAGGTTTCCAAACATTTGTTGACCACTTTTGTTTGATCGTCGGACTGGGATGATACAATGTGCTCATGTTTAGTTGGGTGCCTTGCAATTTAAATAGCTCTATCAAAAATGTGCTTATGAAAGTGGGGTCGCGATCACATACAATAAAGGTGGGCATGCCATGTAACTTGAAAATATGGTCAAGGAAAACTCGTGCTACTAGTGCTGGTGTGAAAGGGTGGGGTAAGGCACAAAAATGAGCATACTTAGAGAGGCGATCAACCACCACCATGATGACGGACTTGTTCCCAACTTTAGGAAGGCCTATTATCAAATCCATGGAGATATTTGTCCATATGGAAGATGGAATGGGGAGGGGTTGTAGGGCGCCTGGAGACTTGATAGTTTCACCTTTATTACGCTGGCACACCTCACATTCTGTGACAAAGTGAAGAATATCCTTCTTCATGCCTGCCCAGAAGAAAGAACGATGGGCACAAGCATATGTCTTTTGGAAGCTTGAGTGACCCTCAATAGTTGATGAGAGCAACTCATTTAAGCATCGCAGCTTGGGTGTTGAAGAGGGTGAGAGAACCAGGTGATCCTTATATCTGAGAATATTTTCCTGCTAAGTGTAGTCAATGGGAGGATTAGGGTCCTCCTAAAGTTGTTGAATTAACTTGGAGAGAATCAGGTGTGCTAGCCACTCTTAGCATACTTCTTCAATCCAATCAGGGACTGGTAATGATAAGGCAAAGAGGGAGCAGTCTTCCTCATGTTGGCGTGATAATGCATGGGCTACTATATTATCTTTTCCCTTTTTGTATATAATTTCATAATCATAACCCAACATTTTGGTCATCCACTTAGTTTGTTCTAGGGAGGACAATCGTTGCTCCAAAAAATATTTCAGACTATGGTGATATATATTTATCTCAAAACGATGTCCCAAGAGATATGGTTGCCATGTGTGCACCACATGAAGAATGGCCATCATTTCTTTTTCATACGTAGATCTGCCTAGATTATGACCACTCAATGCTTGCCTAATAAAGGCCAAAGGTCTATCGTCTTGTGTGAGCACTGCGCCTATACCAGTGCCAAAAGCATTTCCACCACAAAGGTTTTGTTGAAGTCAGGCGCTGCTGGGACAGGAGTATTGCACATAGCCCTCTTTAATTTTGTGAAGGCTTGCTCAACAGTAGGTGTCCAATGAAATGCTTGCTCAACAACAGTTGATCAATCCTTTCGATCCTTGAAATATGTTATGTGCACTACTCCTACACTGGCCCTACCTGACTTCACTAAGACCTTTGTTCTGGAATGTGATGCATCTGAGAGAGGAATCGGGGCAGTCCTCATGTAATACGGATGACCTTTGGATTTCACCTGCAAACAATTGTCAAACCAACATCTGAGCCAATCGATTTATGAAAAGGAAATGTTGGCTATTTTGCATGAAGTGGATCTCTAGTGCCCTTATCTATTGGGACAACGCTTCCAAATTAAAACAGATCATCAAAGCCTCAAGTACTTCCTGGAACAACGAATTTCATCCCCAGAGCAACAAAAATGGGTGGGCAAGCTATTCGGATATGATTATGAGATTTTTTACAAGAAGGGCAAATAAATTTTGGTAGTTGATGCTCTTTCCCGAAAATATGAAGATGAAGGGTCCCTCTTTTCCCTCTCATTCATTATAGAAGATTGGCTTCAGGATGTTCGACATGAATGGTTTCAAGACCCCAAAATTTCTAGCCTAATCCAAAAACTTCAACACGATTCACAAGTTGCTCTAAGGTACTCTTGGCACAATAAAGAGTTTCACTATAAAGGTCGCTTGTATTTAAGCAAACAGTCGGCCCTTAAACCCAAGGTTCTCTCTTAGTTTCATGCTTCGCCTACAATAAGCAAGCCATTCGGATTTTACCAAACTTATGAAAGGGTAAAACGATCTTTCTTCTGGGACGGTATGAAACATGACATTTGCACCTTTGTGGTTGAATGTGATACATGTCAATGCAATAAGGGTGAGACTATCAAACTTCTTGGTACACTCCAACCCCTTCCGCTTCCACCTACTATTTGGATGGACATTTCCATGGATTTCATTTTTGGCTTACCCAAATCAGGCAATAAGTCAGTCATCGTGGTGGCAGTGGATTGTCTTTCAAAATACGCTCATTTATGTGCTCTTCAACACCCGTTCACAAAATTCATAGTGGCTCAAATTTTTATGGATAATATCTTCAAACTCCATGGAATGCCTCATTATATTTTTTATGACCGTGATCCCACTTTTACCAACAATTTCTGGCAAGAACTATTCCGGCTCCAGGGAACTCAATTGCATCTCAACATAGCTTATCATCCCCAGACTGATGGCCAAACAGAAGCGGTCAACAAGTGTTTGGAAACATATTTGAGGTGTTTTGCGTCTGACAAACAATATCAGTGGGTTCAATGGTTACCCCTCACCGAATGGTGGTACAACACCTCTTATCATACTGCCACTCGCATGACTCCTTTTAAAGCATTCTATGAACAAATGCCACCATTGGTTCTCCCATAAAAGTCATGTGTCTCCAAAGTTCAGGAAGTTGACCACAATATTACTGTTTGCATGAACATCCTTTGTACTCTCAAAGAAAATTTGGTAATGGCTCAAAATCACATGAAGCAACAGTAAGATCAAGGTCATTCTGAACGTCAATTTGTTGAAGGGGATCAAGTGTTCCCCTGCTTCCAACCATACAAGCAGACTTCACTCAAAGCCCAACAATATCTTAAACTTGCACCAAAATAGTATGGTCCTTATGCTATTATCAAACACGTGGGGCCAGTGGCCTATCAATTAGATTTGCCCAATCAATCCAAGCTACATCTTGTTTTTATGTCTCATGCCTGAAGAAAGTGATTGGCACCAAATGCCACACCCAAACAAGCCTACCAAAGTTTGATGAAGAAGCTTACATTTGTTTGCAGCCACAAGCCGTATTGGAGCAAAGAGAGTGTCGTCTTCGTTAGCACACCATCAAGGAAGTTTTGGTTCACTGGAAGGATACTCCACCAGAAGATGCCACCTGGTAATTGGCTACCATTATGCAACAATTTCCTTATCTTAAGCCTCGAGGATAAGGCTCTTTTTTAAGGGGGAGGGCATGTTAGGGACCTAACCCCTCACGTAGATATAATAACATATTTTCAATGTAATAAAGGCTGACATAGTTAATAAGGCCTAAATATATTTTCCATGTAATAAAGGACAACATTTGTTAGTAAGTCCTATTTAATAAATGTGAACAAGTCAATGTAAGAAGACCTAATAGAAGCTTCCGGTTCTAGAAAGATCTTCCTCTAGAATGTTCTTTAGAAGACAAAATTAGTATAAATAAGAGTAGGAGGCATGAGAAAGCTTGTCTTGAGAATTATTGTAATAAAGCTATGCTCTACTAGAGGTTGCCCCCTTGAAGAGGCAAGTGAACATTGCTTTTTTTTTAATAAAGGTATTATTTCTGGTGTTGCTCTTCTCATATTTTGTTGTTCCATTGATATCTGTTGAATATTCCTATTTTTGCATATTATATTACATCCAGTACCTTACATGTGAAATATATCATCCTTATGTGTAGTTTTACATCACAATTAATGATGGCATATATGTGAAATATGCCATCCTTATGTTTTGAATATTAGCATTAGAATGTTGTACAATGAAAACCAATATGAGATAATGAGTATGAAGTCATGAAATTTTCAAATTTTGTAAAAAGTGAAATATTGGATCAATACGAAGTTAGACTAGATTCTTATGATGTTATATGTTGAGTGGGCCTAATGGTTGAGAACATGTGTTTCCTCCTAGGAGGTCACAGGTTCAAATCTAGAGGGTGGTAGTGTATGTACACCTCCATATACTTTAACAGTCAAATCACAGTGCGAAGGGGGTCGCTTTCCACACAAACAAGGGGGTCTCATACACGAATTTGGTATTTGGCTTGGCCATGACCTTAAAATTAGATTATTATTTGTTATTATCATTAAAAACATGTATAATTAATCCTAATTAAAAATTAAATCAAAGTATTGATACAACTTCATATTAACTTCGAGACAAAGTTTCTTGAAGTGGGGGAGTATGTAATGCCCCTCTTTGACTGGACTTATTATTACTTGATACTATTGTTATTTGAGGGTGTTCTTGATGTGTGCATGACCTAAATTTATTGATGGATGCTCTTTGACTAGATTTATGCTTACACTCATTTTGGATATATGAATTTTTATTATTGCTTGATCTGATATTGACTATGTATGAATCATGAATGTATTAAGACCTATTGTTAGGGTCCTAACCCGCACATAGGTAGAACAATATATTAAGATGTAATAAAGGTCAATATTAATAAGGCCTTTCAATAAAATAGAATAAGACGAATGTAAGAAGACCTACTAGAAGCTTCCGCTTCTAGAAGGATCTTCCTCTAGATGCTTCTTTTTAGTATAAATAGGAGTCTAGGGTATGAGAACTCTAGCTTAGATATTATTGTAATAGAGCTCTGCTCAATTGGAGGTTTCCCCCTCGAAGAGGCCCGTGAACATTGCCTTCATATTCAAAGTGGTATTTTTGTTATTATTCTCTTATCATTTCAGTGCTATTGTGGTGAATGTTCTAGTTATATTGTTGTTATTTTGCCATTTCTAGCATTTTATTTCTGATCTGCATACATTTTATATCTGGTATATTACAAGTGGTATCATAGCACTTTCCTCCGCAGAAAGTGTGGGTTAAATTTTTTTTCAAGGTAGAGACGTATTACAGTGTCTTTAACCACACAGATTTGTCGTTACGTGCATAAACCCGTGGTCGAGGGATTCATACACGCAGGAAATACAAGTGGTACTTAAGCGCACATCTGTTGGCCACCCTTGTAACCCCTGTTGGTACCCCTTCGAGTGGTAGCGCATCAGACAACACTTGTGTACGAATCGACCTAGATTACCTGAAGCCCTCTTTAGATAAATTGATTGGTCGCCTGACTGCTATAGTGTCACCGTGAACAGCACTCGGGAAGATACTCTCTAGTACCTGGGTAATCGGGTAGTACAACTAAGGGTACGGTCTATCCTCCTTAGTTAGTTCCCTGAGATATTGGGTTGAGTACTACTGTTGGACCCCGCACGTATATCAGAGAGCTATAGCACAGGGAAAACCCTTGTCTGTAGAACCCTTGAATATCTAACCCTTGGGGACAGAAACATAAACAAATTAAAACAAACAAGATCTATTGTCATGCAACTGTGTTCATGTTGCCAAGTAAATACACATTTCTTTCTGGTTAAGCATTTGGGCATTTCCTCTCTGCAGTATTCTTCATATCGAAGTATAACTCCGCAGGTGAAAAAAAAAAAAGTCTGGAAATTTTTTCACCATTATTTGAGACCTATTCCATTGGATTCATCTCTTTGCCCTTATCATATTCATCCATATCATTTTTTTGCAAAAAAATTGACCCCACCCGCTCCTTTTCAGTTCCCCCATCCTCATGGCCCATACTCGTAGCCAAGACTTGGAAGGTCACTTCAACACCTTGCAATCTGGTCTCATCGAAACCCAACAAGAAGTGAAACAACTCAGTGCCAATGTTGCAATCATCAATACAACCATGCAGTCCTCAATGGAGGAAATCAAACAAGACCTCACCACCTAGCTTGAATCAGTCTTTTCGACACTCTGCACCAAACTGCATATCCCTACAGATAACCCTTCCTCTTCCTCACCTCCACATCATGAAGGTGACCATTCCTGTCATTCCAATAACTTTAAGAACCATCACTTTCAACATGACCTACGCCTTCTGCGGGTGGATGTGACCAAATTTGATGGCTCGGACCCCACTGGTTGGGTAACCCAAATGGAACATTATTTCTCTTTATACGACATTACAGATGACTTGGCCAAACTCCGATATGGTCTTCTCCATCTAGATCAAGAACAGTGGCAATGGTGGCAATGAAGAAAAACTTCTCGTCAAGGGTATATTGCTTGTACACACTTTGTGGCAGAGCTTTATGAACACTTTGACACTGACACCAACCATTTGGGTCGTTTGACAAAGTTGAAACAATTAGGAACAATGGAAGACTTTATAGCTGCCTTTGAGCGCCTGGCTTTTATAATAGAGGGCATGTCTGATGCCTTTTTTCGAGAGTGTTTTATCAGCGGCCTCAAGGATGAGATTCGGGCCCATGTCCTCATGGCTTAGCCTCAGAGTTGGGTGGAGGCTACTAAAAGAGCTAAAGAAGCACAACATGTGGTATCCTCTCAAAATAGAAAACCCTCCTTTATCCCTCGCCCTAAACCAGTAAATCCCACTACTCCCTCTGCTCCACTAAAGATCCAAAAATTGACCAGGGCTGAAATGGTTGAACGACAACTCAAAGGCCTTTGTTATAACTGTGATGACAAATATTTCCCGGGCAACAAGTGTAAAGAACAAAAGCTTTTTATGGCCATCTCCAAGGATATTTCGGTAGAGGATGTAGAAACTCCCCTTGTGTC
>ML787792.1:393276-414984 GCA_009831015.1 Picea engelmannii
GTTTCCCAAGAGAGAATATAACAAGCTCAAATTGAAGAAGATTGGACACTGCAAAATCTTGAGGAAATTTTCAGCCAATGGTTATGCGATTGAACTCCCAGTTGGTGTTGGAATATATCCTATATTCAATGTATCAGATTTGTATCCTTATATAGAGTATGAAATAGATAAACCTACATCTGAACTTGACAGTGGAAAAGACAAGCCAATCCAGTGGATGAAGCGACTACCTACAACCAAGACAATGCAAATGGATAATTTTTTGGACAAGAGGTTGATGAAGAAAACCAGAAGAAAAGAATACTATGAGTATTTGGTCAAATAGAAAGATCAATCGGTAGAGAATGCTACTTGGGTAACTGCTGCAATCATATAGAAAAGTGGCAACACGGTGGAAGACCTCATGGACAAGAGTCCATGAATACTTTTTGTTCCTTGGGAGTTTGATGTAGCGACATTGAGCAAATCTCCGACTCAGATTTCTAGAAAGTCCAAAACACATGTTCTTTTTAGGAACCAAATCTTTGATTTTAAATTATGGTTGTAATAGATTAGTAAGAACAAAAAATGGGGGGTATTATATCTCTTTTATGTGATAGCTCAAGTCATGTTTTAGTTAGTAGATCAATAAAAACAGGGATAAGTTAGTTTTTTACTCCACTTAGAATGTATGATCCAATTTTTTTGGATCTAAGATTGACAATAAATGTATAAAGATCTGAACTCGAAATTGTTCAAGGTGGGGGGATTGAAAGGGTGTGAAGATCTTTTAGCAAATATCATAAATTTTGAATGATTCTTGTGTGTCAGTCCCATGCTTTGAGTGTTGTATAAATTGGTTGTAGATTGTAATTTGTTTGTGCTCATTTCGCTTGATGATGGTCAGACTATTTTATAACTTCTGCAAACTTCTGTGAAGTCACATCAGTGTATAAATGTGTGGATAACCTGTGAGAGCATTGGAAGAGTACATTGTGGGTTTATTTTTAGGTTCCAAGACGTGTGGTTGCAGGAACACCATTGTATTTTTCTCACAAATTAATTGGTAGTTTGATTGGGATTTAATCGATAATTTGAAGACTGGAGAGATAGTGGGTGACTATTACCTTTAATTTTGTCTTCTCCAAGTGTAACATCCTGCTCTTGCACACACCTGATTGGACTTATTCTTCGAGGACACTTGCGTGCGAGTGATCTGGTTCATTATATGATTGACTGTTTCGCTCATGGATTTTGATGATTTTGTGATGTGATGATATGCATTTTATTATATTTGTATTGACATGTGCTATCGACTATTTTTTCCTAAGTGTGTAGGACTCTGGACCGATTGAGGATGTCGATGGCATCGATAGACCTCCCTGGACTTCAGATCGAGTCAGGCAATGGACAGTTATGGTTTGAGTGTTTTTGATATTTCATATGTGACATATGACTGATATATTATGATGTTGATTTTGGATCGCTGACATGTTTCGTTGATGGATGCAGGCTGACAATATCTTGTTAACCAGACTCGCATTTGGAGTAAAGGGGTCATGCATGACAACCAAAGATATTGAGGGAGAGGTGTGGCAACATCCCTACCACAACCTACTAGCACTTCTGTTGTGGCTCGAACTGTAGGTTAACGATTACCTAATTCGAGAGATCCACGATGTCGTGAGGCCAGACTGTGACAGTCGCTCACGATGATTCTAAGGGGCGCACAATAAGGTAGGGTCCTTATTCCTTAGAGGCCCTTAGTCTCCCACAAGGTCACCTGACAAAGTATTGACTCCAAGGGTTTGATGTCTATCAAAATCAGTCAAAAGGCGAGTGGCACCCTTGGAGCACATAGTGCGTCTTGAAGGGCACGTCGCATAAATGAAACATGAATGTAGGCGAGTGGCACCCTTAGAGCACATAGTGCGTCTTGAAGGGAACGTCTCGGTTTTAACATTGGTGAGTCAATGAAACTAGGTACCTGGAAAGCAATATCTCATTTTGACCTGGTCAACCTTAAAATAAATGTTGCATGAGTAAAGTTTAAAATTATAAAATTTCCTTTAAAAACAATTTTGATGAGCCTAGTTGAATTTAAAGCCTAGGTCTAAGTTGGACATGAGAACTAAAAATTAATTAAGCAAGTAATAAAGGGAGATGAAGAAAATGGGGTAAAAATTTAATTTAAAAATTAATGGAGGATTAAATTATTTAAAAGATTAATTGTTGTTTATGCGCAAACTTGCTAATTTCGAACTTAGACAAAAAGGGGAAACTTAATTACAAAAGGAATGTGGAACATAGGAGGGAATCTAGTCTAGAAAACTTTCCATTTTTGAACTCAACTAATCTTTAAGAAAGGCATTAGTTATTAAGGGAATGTGAGGGAATAAAGGGACATCGAAGAGCGTTTTTAGGAACAATTTTAGGCGGGTGAGGGAAATTGGCAATTTAATATAATTAATTAAATGAATTTCTGGTCCAACTAAGGGATCAAGTGACAAGTGTAAGGAGAAATTTCTAGTACTTATTTCTCCTTATAGTCATCTACGAACTCGTCCTCGACAAATAAATTGATGTGATGTCATATATTTCAATCTCGAGCATGAAACAAGATTAAAGTGAATGTACACCCTTATCTGTAGGAAACAAAGATACGAGGCCATGCTAGATTTTGCTGAGATTATCTTCTCTGCGTAGTCTCCCTTGATCATGTTTTCCACTCAGACTTACCCTTGCGCCCAGGACAAAGATTCTCTTGGAGCGTATCCCTTCACCTCAACCTTTTCCTCCATGCGTTCACTAAAACTCAACAACTGGAATATTAGCTGGTGATCTTCGTCTATGTTTGACCGTCCCTCTTCCTCGACGTTTAGACAGGTTGTCACATCTGCTAGACTGGCTCCCCTCTACGTTCGAACAATTGATTTCCTTCAACGCACTTACCTCCTTCCTCAATGCATTGTAGCGTGCACCTCAGCGAATTGGGCGCTAATTCGCAACGCCATCTCTCTCTCTCTCTTCAGTTAATGAGGTGTCACTTATCACTGAGATAGTATCTCAGATCTTCCTCCTTGGAGAACCTGTAGGTCTCTTCATGGATGAGCGTTTCACGCGAGAGTTATATCTCATTTATTAAACCTTTGAATTTTCTTCCGATTTAAAATAAACTCTGTGTGCAAGGTTAAATTCCAGAAATAAATTTAGGTTGCTTTGGTAATTAAGAATATAATGCAGGAAATTTTTTATATTCACTTAGATATTGATTCAGTTAATAATCGATCTTAATTGGTATTCTATTAAATTCTAATTCAGGTTAAATTCTAATTCCTTTTAAATGGTATTCTAATTCTAATTCCATTTAAATTCTAATTCCAGTTAAGTGGTACCCTAGTTCTAATTCCGGTTACATGGAGTTTTTTAACGATGTTCCAATTAAATTCTAATTCCAATTAAATTCTAGTTAAAATATGAATTGAAATTAACATATTAATGTTGAGAAGTGCGTTAACACCATGTATATTTTAAGGGTGAAATTTTATATTAATTTGGCAACTGAGTTCAATTAAATTAGATATTAAGGTGACAACCGTTATATTAAGATAGTATAAGGAAATGGCTTAAATAGCGTTCATGATCATTATTGAGTATGGATTAAATTGTGATGGCAGATATGGGTGAATCCTTGGGTAAAGTAAAATAGTCTATGATTGAAGGATTAGTTGGATTGATGTTAGAGTGCTTTCATTTATGGATTTCGTATAATGTATGATAGTTAAGGAATTGGAATTACCGCGCATTGATTGATAAGTGATTATGTTAACATGGCAATGGGTCATGTGCTTACCTTGATATTAATGTTGATCATTGTAATTTGTTAAATGAATTAATCGCGCACTTGAAAGTTAATTATTTGTTTGCGCCTTAAAAATTATAAGTAGATTAATGTGCCTCGATGCATGTCGTTGCTAGATGGTCTAATATTTACATGCTCTTGCGCCATGGAATTTTATGTTACATATGGTGGTTTATTAGAATGTTATTATGCCTTGATGATCGTTGATGATGTTATGTAGCTTAGTCATTTAATTTCCTTATCTGATTAAATGTTCGTAAAATTTCTTCAAGCTTCATGATGTGATTATCTGCTATGCTATTTTGTTTATGTGTCGCGCGAATTTCATTCATTATGATATCGTCGAGTGGTGTTGCTAGCACTTTATTGATGATGTCATTGACCTAATGCAAAAAAAATAAAAAAATACATGTTGTACTTCATTGTGTCATAATGGTCGGGGCCATTTCACCAAGCCACAGGGTTTGGTATAGAAAGAGTATGCTACAACCAAGTGATTGCTTTGTTTTATTTTAAGTTGTCAATTCCAATTCGAATCGGTTAGATAAGCAGTGGATGCTTTTGTCAATGTTTGATAGATTGAAGCTGCTTGTTCTTTTCATAGTCGAATTGTGTGGAAAATAAATATTTCAAATCGTTATCTATATCGATTTCTGTAGCTTTTGCTGGAAGTTCTGAGGGGGTTAAATCCAGTCTTTTTGAAAGCATGAATTTGTTGAAGGAATTTAGTTATGAGAGACTACAGTGATTAAAATTCTAGTTAGAATTCTTAATCTGGAACAAAGTATTTTAATTTGCATGAAAGACAAATTTATTTTTCTCCTACACCATTATTTATATTGAAATTATCTAGATAGACCCTTCATTATACTTGATTGCATAATTTGCATGTTTAAATGAGGAAGACAAATTAGGTATCAAATAATAAGGAATGTAAGAAGACTTGATTACAACTATTTAACATCAGATTTGAGAGGATTAAAGGAAATTCATCTTAGAAATAGAATTGATATTGTATTGTAATTAAAATCATTCTTATTTGAATGCAATTTTCAATAGTGCCAAATTTAATGATTGCTTTTACGTTTATGAGTTTCTCCCTTGTGAAAGGAATAAACAAGTATAGATGTGAATTATGAATTCACGATTGAAGTAAAATACCATTTCAGTGATTAACGATCAAACATATATTTAGAGAACTATTAAATTGAAATATTCATTAATAAATCATTATCATAGAGTTAGTTTAAAATTGTTTATGTAAAACATGTCGAGGATCGCAGGTCATCTTCTCTACAGCCAGGGTTTACCCTATCCGCCGCTTGCATCATAATTTCATTGTTATATGCTTCAGAAGATTCGTTGTTATTGTGTGTGGTTGTGTGGGCATTCCGGATCCGAGCCTGTTTGTTGTTGTGTGGGGTATGTTGGGTATGTGTTATATTCTTTGCATGTGTGTGTGTGGGCGCGTCAGGTTCGACAACTGCGTATGACGATCCCTCTAGTAGTGCTCTTTATGTCGTGTGTGTTGGGTGCTTTCCTAGGGGGGTCCCAGGGGGGGCAAGTATGCCTCCCCTGGTTACGCGCAACGTTCGACATCGGGCGTTAGCCCGAGGTAGTGCCCCGAAAATATTTTTTGGCCGGTTTTTGCTATTTTTAGCGGTTTACTAAATTAATCCCGGATTAAGGGATTAGGGTTTTGGTATCTACGAAATACCTAAAAACATTGTATATATTGTATGCTGAATGGTGAAATTCAATAATGAATATAAGAAAGTTTTTCCCGGTTGAGGGTTTCTGGTATAAAATCTTTGTGTACTCTGTGTATGAGCCATTGATTAAATTCTGTTTTGCTTAAGAATCTATATGCATTGTTTTACTTCATAGGTTTAAAACTTATAGGGTTTGTGGGAAGGTTTTCGTCCTCTCTGCCACTCCTGCAAGTTTGGTTGATAGGATCGTTAAAGATGGGTTCTGCAATTAGAGTTTATATAGAGGCATTTCATTCTATGGTTTAGTCTTTGAACTCCCGAAACAAAATCTCACCTCAATCCAGTCATTTTTTCAAAAGATCTGAAGGTATTCGACATCTGGATTTCTCATACCCAGAACCTTGAAGATCAACTCTCTTTTTTGGTGAATGTGCTCTAGTGGGAAAGTTTACTGGATTATGGCCAAATACAAAGGTCGTGGATTCATGGGCATTAAAGCATTGGTGCCCTAAGATCAAAGGATTGATAAGATCTTTTGTTGTAGGCTGAGGTTAATTCATTTTTTATTTTTCCAACAAATTAGAAAGGGATATATTATTTCGCTTCGACCCATATTTTATGGGTTCTAGGGGTATGTTTCTCTCCCCATGGTCTTTAGATTTCAACCCGGAAGCTGAAATCTTTGCAACCTCGGTGTGGGTAAGACTTCCTTATCTTCCTGTAATTTTATGGGAAGAGAACTATCTTAGAGCCATTGGGAATAAATTGGGTAGATACATTAATCGGGTTGAGCCAAAAAGATACCAATATTCATGTGTGAGAATATGTGTGGAGGTGGATTTGGAGAAGGGTTTGCCAGAGGCAGTGCAAATGAAAATTGATGAGTGGATTTTTTGTCAGCCTCTTGACTATGAGTAAATTCCTTTCAAGTGCCATATTTGTCATGATCATGGACACTTTGCTAAAAATTTCTTAAAAATGCAGCAAAATAAACTGCCCCCAATAAAAGATTATGAGTTTAAAATGATCACAGGTAAACGTAGGAATCCTTAGCATAAGGGGTCACCCCAACCAACAAAACCTCATGAGAATTTTCAAAATAATAAGTTTGGAGCCCTTGAAAATCTCGGTGATGAAGAAAATATCGAAGAACATGAGAAGGACCCAGGTTCCCACCCTTCCACAAGTTTTGACAACCCTCCAGGGGATCCAATAATCAATCCAAAAGAAGACACGAAGGAACATGTTTTTATCAAAAGAAGGAGATGACTACAAGGAAGCCGAGGAAAAAGATGGAGAAGATAGCGAGGAGACTGAGGAAGAGGTTGGTGTAGACTACATGGAATAAAAGGAGGAAGAAGTGGAAGCTATAGAAGTAAAAGTGATAGAAAAAACTTCGGGTCAAGGGAATACGGTTCCAAAAGTGTAGTCTTGTTCTAACCCCACCAAACTGTTCTCTTTTGCTGATGCTTTGTAAAATTCTACACCAAACCCCTCCTCCCTTCTCACAAGGGAAAGGAGATTTAAAAAGGAACAAGTACTTCACGAAGTAGGAAAGAATAATAGTTCGGTAAATGAGGCATTTGAGACTTTTCATCCATGTTGATATCCAAGCGGGGTTAAAGAAAGTTCGATACATTAATGTATTGTTTTTGTGTAAAACTTTGTGATTATTTGTGAGAATCTATTCGTGTTCACAATAATATGGTAAAAGAAATAGGAAAGTGTCTATTTTTGCCTCCATATGTGATGGATGGTTGAAGAGTAGCGAATTTTTTACACTTCATAGCAAAATGATTTTTATTCTCTTCAAATCCATGTATCTCCTTTGCTTTTTCAACTTTATTGCATCTTCTTTTTGAATAAAACTCTAAATGTTCTTGTTTTAAAAAAAAATGTTTATGTATCTAGAAATAAGGAAGAAATAGATTGTAAATTTGCCACTGAGAGGGGAGAGAACTATCTCTATTTTAGATATCCAACTCTTGTATTTCTAAGATAAAGAACATCTTTCTTATGAAGAAATTGATATTAGAGACAAATCTTTGGTTTTGTTCCATTAAGAAACTCTAAACCTCGATTTGGGATTTGTTGGGAACGCCACCATTTAATGCTATCAATTTTGCTTGGTCCATGGTATGATAGATTTTGATTATTGTGTTGTGAGATCCCAAATTAATACTTGTTTAGATTAAAAGATTCCATTATGCTATTGTAGGAGTAAGTATGGAGTAAAAGTATATCATGCATGCAATGTCTCAGTGATTATTGAGTTTGATTCTTGAAATAAATTGATGGAATGAGATTGGAATGTGTAATTAATATAATGTATGGAAGTTGATTATATAATGGTTACAATAGGCAGTGAAGGAATTTATCATTGAGTAGATAATTCAAAAAAATGTAGAATTATTTTGAACATTAGTGTTTTAATTTAATGTAATGTCGGGAGGGGCACTACAATACATTTAGGAATTTATCATTGAGTAGATAATTCAAAAAAATGTAGAATTATTTTGAACATTAGTGTTTTAATTTAATGTAATGTCGGGAGGGGCACTACAATACATTCGAGATAATAAACAATGAATAACAAACATGAAAATAAATAGTTAGATATATCATGTTTGGCATCTTGGAATAGTATATATGACTTTACATTTCCTTTTCTTTTGTGCGCTATCCCATATTGGATGTGATGTCTAGTTCGCAATGACTTATAAGTCCCAACATTTCATGATCCTCATGTCAATGGGGGGCATTGACAAATGTAGTATTCCTCTTACTAATGTAATGGTTGAATGGTTGCAAGATCAATATGTATTTATTCAACCTTCTAATGAAGGAAATAAACATTATGACCCCCTTAATGAAGGGACTAAACATGTCATCACACTTTAAAAAAATTGAGCCTTAATAAAAATGTATATATCACCACCCCACCACACCAACAAATAAAATGTCCAAAGACAATAATATGAAGTAATAATTTGGTTGTTGCATTATTTGAAAGTTAGAACACATTCGAAAAAGTAGTGCCATCATATATTCCTCAACTTTGTGTATGTTATTATTCACCGAGATTGTTATTGTCATATCTCATCGAAGCAACCTTACATTTTACTATCCATTATTGTGGACTTTGTGACAAAGTGTGGAACTTGTCAAAGAGAATTTACGAGGAGACATGCTCTATGTTAAGAAAACAACTTGTATTTGGAAGTAAGAACTCATGATTTCAAATTACCCAAACCACAAGAACATACATATTTGGATTACTTAGTGCCGATGTGGGCATGTGCTTGGGCATATTCATTTTATTTTAAGTGTTGGGCAAAGATACCATTTAACTATAAATTTAACAGGCCAAGCTAGAGTAACCTCATTACTCAAGTCAATACTAAAAAATAAAGTTAACATGTTGATTTATATTAATAATTCATGTAAAAGTAGTTACAACTATCCTAAAGTAGTAAAGAACCATAACTCACTTGTTTGTACAACTTGAGTGGGCCTAATGGTTAAGAACATGTGTTTCCTTCTAGGAGGTCACATGTTCAAATCTAGAGGGGGGTAGAGTATGTATACATATGTAGACTTTAGTAGTTAAATCATTGCTTGGAGGGGGTCCCTTGTCCCACAAACAAGGGGGTATCATACACCAATTTGGTGTCTGACATCGCTGTGACATTAAATGTTAGATTATTATTATTATTATTGTTATGGGGATATGGTATTTGTTGAGTGAATCATGAAACACAACTTTTTTATTTGGTTAGGTTGTTGTGACAAGGGTATAGTGGAGTGGCACTCCTTACTAATATATTTCTTAATTGGTTACAAGGTCTATATTCCCCTTGCTCGACCTTCAACCTCCTCCCCTTTTTATGGCACAAATATGTGGGTGCATGTATTGTATAATAAAGTCGAATGTATTAGTATTGGTGCTTTGGAATTTCTTCTACAACTATAAAAATCGGTCCTGTTTCTAACAGTCTATCCTACATTGGTGTTGGGGGTTGGCCCACAATGGTTTAAAAGTATTCACATGCAAGGAATATTATGCCAACAAGGGAGATCATAGTGGAGTGGCACCCCCTAATAACATATTTCTTGATTGGTTGTATAATAAACATCACACTTGCTCGGCCTTCATCAATGTCCCCTTTGTGTGGCACAATAATGTGGTTGTGTCAATATGTATGATAAAGTCAAATGCATCGATATTGATGCCTTAGAATTTCTTCTTGAATTTAAAAGCCTCGTCTCCCCTCTAACAATGTATCCCACATTGGTGTTAGGGGCTAGTTTTCCATGGTTTAAAAGTCCTTACATGCCATGATGTTTATTCCAACAAGGGACAACACAACAAAGTGGCACCCCCTACTAACATATTACTCAATTCATTGTGGCACTGATAATCAACTTGTTTGGCCTTCACCCGTGTTCCCTTTATGTGGAACAAATATGTGGGTGTAGGCGTATAATAAAATCAAACGCACTGGTATTAGTGCCTCGGAATTACTTCTATGACTAATATAAAATCTTCTCTCCTCTCTTATAGTTTCTCATGCATTGGTGTTGAGGTTGGTTTGTGGTAGTTTAAAAGTCCTTACTTTCCATAATGTTTATGCCAAATGTGGTGAGCACATTGGAGTGGCACACCTAGAAACACATTGCTTGATTGTTTGGAGGACCAATATTCCATTTGATTGACCTTCACTCCTTTCCCCTTTGTGTGGCACAACATTGTGGGTGCAGCTGTGTGTGTGTGTGTGCAATCAAGTGAAATGCATTTGTATCGGTCCCTTCTGATTAATTCTACAACTATAAAAACTCCTCCATACTTCTCTCCTATCCTACCAAAATCACATGGGATTTACACTTTGATTTAACTATTTATTCATATTAAGTAGGAAAACTGTGTTAGTTTTTATGTGAAACTTCTCTCAATGTTTCGATCCCTCAGCTGGGACCATCCTTAGGAGTGATTAAGATCACTGTCTTCATGAAAATGAACTTTTGTGGGTGGCTTGATATGCTATCATCTTCATTGCCAAATCACAACCCCATAAAAAAGTTATCATATTTAAAAAACATGATTGCTTGTTGATTCGACATGAGATACCAACTATGCCTCTTTTGAATATTAATAAAATAATATGCACAAACATTTTTTATAAACAAAAGGGCATGCCACACATGAAACTTCCATGAACACTAGCAAAATTTAAGCAAAACTCAAAAAACAAACTCCAAATTCATCCATTTGTAGACATAGCCCTAAATTAGTTGAACATCTTACCACTATTAGACACACAACCCCATAAAATATCCCCATCCCCTCTTGACCAACTAATCAAACCCCAATGCTAAAACTTATAATGTAATTAAATTGTTATTTTGTATCATATAAAATAAATTTAGTTTTAAATTATTCACTAAATTTTCTCATGGTAAGAAGAAGTTCATTAGAGCCTAATGAATTTGAAAATTAATGTTAACAATAAAATTCTTTTTTGTTTAAAGAAACTAAAGATTATATTAATATAAGGTTGTTGTTGTGTTGGAGAAAACAACATAGTCAAAAAAATTTACAAATTCAGCTCAAGGCCAATAGATTGCCTACTATTAGTAGAGTTAAATACACATACATCTTCCTATTGAACTTCCATACATATTGACTGCAAAATTCTTTAATATATTGGCTGAGCAAAAAAACTATTCTGAAAAACATTCAGTGTTGCACAAATTCATTGTCTCGTACATCATGTTCTCCACTGGTTGAGGAATTTTCTTCCATCTCCATTCAGATTGGATCATGAACACCCATTTCTTCATCTGAGACTCCTTCGTGGCATGACACATTGGAACCATGATTGGTAGAAACTAAGAAAGAACGTTGTGGGTGAACCAGAGACCTCAAATATTGGCATTCTATCTCCAGGTTGTCAATTCGTTGAGCTTGAGTCCTGACCAGGTTTGATAAATTCGTCACTGTCTGTTCTACACACTTCAAGATTGTTGAAAATTGTAGGAGGACCTCTCTGCTTGCTTCTTCCATTTCCTCGTGTCTTCAGAGGATACACTCGATTTCACTCCATGAGAGATCCATTCCTATCCTATACAAACAACCAGAGCTTCCAAACATCTAGCAAGCAATCCCAATTCTCGTTTTGGCAATATCAAAGTCTAGAAATATATCTTTAGAAATTAAAATCAAAATATATGGAGCATGGAATCTAACGCTAACAAAGGCGAAGAAGTAAAACCTAGGGACCAGGATGTGCATGGTCAAAGATAGAATTGGATCCAACATTGAACACTTGATTGCACCAACAGAAACCCACCTCCTCCAACGAAAGGCCACTAGCACCAGAGAGTAATTCCACATAACAGAGCATCGACGGACGAAACCCCATAACAAAGAATGTTGATCATGCCCCATCTCACCTTGGATAAGAAGCCCCCTTCACACAAATTAGAATGAATGTCGAAATTATGTTCAAGGGATTTGAAATGTGGAATCCGCCTAGGTACGTCGTCTCCCAAGTATTTTCCACACCACTTATCCCAAAACATTAACTCGCGCCTTACAATCATGGAATGGGGAGCAATCCCATGACTCCGTTTGACATAAATTCACTCAGATTAAGCCTCGATCCCAGTTTGTCCATTTGGTTGGAAATAGTATTGAGTTCACGTTTAATATGGAGAATATAGACCTCTTCAAACTTAGCCAAAAGAGAGGTAGAACAGAACAAGATATTGTTGAGAATATTATTCCCAAGTCCGGTTCCTTTAATAATAGCCCTGGTCACCATCATGGAATCACTTAGAATAAAGAGCTTGGAAATCTTGATTTCTCTCGCTATTTTTATTCCTTCCCATAGCACACAGGCCTCTGTAATGTGGTTGGAGAATTTACCCAATCCCCAAGCATAAGAAATGACTGGATTTTCTTCGAAATTGTGGAGACTCCCACCTGCACCTGCCACCCTTGCTAACAATAAAATTCTTATCATGTTATCCTAAACTTCTTTTTTTCATTAAAATCTTTACATTAATTTATAATTTTTTATGGTCGCTTTTAACTTTTTAATTATAAGTCTTACTATTATAATAACATATTCTTATGGTGTTGAATTATTTATACAGATTCAAATGTTTGTCTAATTTGAAAAATTAATGAATATATATCTCTATGTTGTATCATTTATATCTACTCCAATCTTCGTCTAGTTTGAAAAAATGATGAATGGATGTTGATTGATTAAATGATAAAGAAAGTAAAGTGTGTGGTCACTTTAGCCTCTTAACAATGACTTGACATATTGTTGAAACAAACTTTTTGAAATAAAGATTCTAGAAAGCAAAGTGTGTGGTCACTCTAGCCTCTTAACAATGACTTGGCATATTGTTGAAATAAGCTTTTTGAAATAAAGATTCTAGTCAAGGTCAGTAAGCTAAATTATAATATGTTGAAATTATCTAGTTCATCAAAGCAATTAATTATTAATCATTCATATGTTTATTAATATTAATTATGAGTTTTATCAATAAAAATATAGTTATCAATTCGATGAGAACTGTGATTTCAAAATGAGAATTATAATTTTAAAATCTAAATTTTTGCATCAAAAACACTAAAATCAACTTTTGAATCGAAAAATGGTGGTGCAAGTAGCACCCTTTTTCTTTAATGGTTAAAATTACAATTTTTGCAATCATGAATTTAAAAATCCATAACGTTGTTAATAAAACCCTTAATATCAACTCTCGAATTGAAAATTGGTACTACTAGTGGAACTCTTTTTTTTTTTGAGGGGGAGGGTGGAGGGTGCAGGGGGGAGAGAGTTAAAATTACAATTTGTTTGAAATAATGGCCTTAACAATTGACATCATTGCAACCAAAACCTTTGAATCAACTCTCGAATCGAAAAGTAGTGCTACAAGTAACACCTTATTTTTTTCTTGCACTTAAAATTGCAGCAATTTTTAAAACATTATTTACAACCAAAATCTTAAAATTGACACCTAAATCAAAATGCAGTGCTATTGGTAAGACCATTTTTTCAAGCTTAAAATTGGAACACTTTTTACATCATGGCCTTAATAATCAATGTCGTTGCAACCATAATATTAAAATCAACACCAAAATAAAAAAAAATTGAGGCTACTTGTCATAAAAAAAAATTAACTTAAAATTACAACATTTTTTAAACCATGACCTAAAAAACCAATATTATTGCAAACATAATAATAAAATCAATATTGAAATACCCACTCCTTTAGAACTAATTTATCACTCTAAACAAATTACATTATACATTTTTAGTTATGGTTTAGATTCATAAAGAGGACTCCATCCATTTTTATGTTATTAAAAAAATCTTTTAAAAAGAGAGAAATTAAAAATATATTTAAAAAACCTAAAAGGAGAGAGTGATTTTGAGACTCACCTTTATCTATCCCGTTACTCCCTCCTTGTAACAAAAAATAAACATTCACATATATAACAACTAATATTATCAACATTGCTATAGATATATTCCTTAGCTCATCGGGCTTTGCAGTTAGGGTTTCCCTAGCCGCAGCCCAGTCCGCAGTCAACTCTTCCTCCTCCTGCAGTTGCGTCCCCCTCTCTGTGAGTTCGATGAATAGTGGGTGTTCTCTCTGGTGGTGGTCAGGATCTCTCTGGAGAGGATATGGCGTTTTTCCAGTGTTTTGTCTGGCGTACGTGCTCTATTGGGAGTGGATCTGATCCGTGTTTCTTCAATTCTTTTTCGTTGGTGCCCCCGCTTTCCTCTCTTTCCTGCGATGGATCTGGTCTTGGGTGGATTTGGTGTGTCACCTTTGGGATTGTGCAGTCCATGGCATTGATGTGGATGCGTTTGCTTGTTTTTCCACTGTCCGTCACCCCCATTGGATCGACCTGGTGCATGCCAATTGGAGTGTTGCTTGTTCTGTCCTAGCTTGGTTGTTCGGTGGTCGCGCTCTCCCATGAGCGGATTTTATAGCGGTTGCTGGGGTTTCTTCTTCTTTTCGGTGGTTGGGTCAGAGGTTTGAGGTCCATCTTTTGGGCGTGTAGTGTTTTTTTGCGGAGCTGGATCAACTCTTTGAGGTCCTTTCTTGGACGTGCAGTTTCTGGCTTCCCTTGGTTGGGTTAGAACTTGGAGGTCCATATTTTGGGCATGCAGTGTTGATGTGGATCTGGATCAACATTTTGAGGTCCTTCCTTGGGCATGTAGTTTCTTTCTTCTTTCCTTTAGTTGTAGGGTGTTTCCCAGTTCATATTTTTGTAACTGTACTTAGTGGCTTAGTAGCTAGCTCTGGGCCCTCTCAGGTTACTTTTTTCTGCTCTCTTTACCCTTGATTGGGCGTGCTTCAGGCACATTTAAAATGTAATTTGGTTCTCTTTGGATGAATAAAATTACGCTTTTTTTCCAAGGAAAAAAAAACAACAACTAATATTAAAAAAAAAAAAACACTTAAAAAAGTCAACCTATATTAGAAAAGTCATCCAAACATAAATCTAAACTTAAACAATAAAAAATTGAAAGAAAATACAAAACAAATCTAATGAAAAAAAATAAAATAAAATAAAATATCTAAAAAGGAAAAAAAACTTAAAAAACATTAGAAAATGAAAAAAATAATAAAAAACATTCAAAACTAAAAAGAAACGTTAAAAAGAATATTAAAAAACAATAAATATATATAAATAATAATAATAATAATGAAAGGGGCAACAAATGCAAGGGGAGTTGTCTTCGACTCCGAAGGAAACAAGGTCTTGGAATTTGCTTGGGGACTAGGAAATGCCACTAATAACCATGCAGAGGTCCTCACAACCTACATGGGACTTCGTATCATTCCAGAGAATAGATCTACAAGACTCACGGTTACTGGTGACTCTGATTTGATTATAAGGGGACTCTGCAAATATCTCAAGACGACGCATCCCAATATCTCTAGAACTCTTCTTTGAATCAAAGATTTGGAAAACAAATTTGACAAAACATCCTATTATCATGTGCTACGAACTCAGAACATTGTTGTTGATTCCCTCGCTAAAGAAGCAAAAGAATTTGCATTCAGGTAGCTAAAACTCAATTCCTCTTTTAGCCATGCTCCCATCCCCTAAGCATTTTTCCCCTTTCAGGGCACCTCTCCTGAACGTTTTGTCGTGCACACCCTCTCTTCCTAGCCACCCTCAACATGTCAACACGTGCCCCCTCCTACCTTTGTGTGTCTTCACTTCTCGTGAACGACGTCCATCATCTCACACGTCCCTTTTCATGCTTCGTATGAACACTATGATCTCTCCCTCATGTCTTCATCTGAACACTTCAACCTTTCCCTTGTGTCAGCTATGGTACTTGGTACTGTGAACTCCTTCCTCCACCCCTCCTCACACAATCTGGATATTTCGATGGTACATTTCCCTAGCCTCACCTCTCGTTAGCCACTCACGCACCTTGCACTTCATTTCTAACATGACTTCGACTTTCAATCTTCACGACCTCATGCCTTCAACTTTCCTTGTTTCTGTGAAAGGAGAGCACTTGAATATCAAAGGTGGTGGCTATGTTGGTTGTTGTTGGCTCTTACCTTGGCGCATATGGTTCGCAGTCTATCCCCACCCAGCATAATTATGTGGCGACGCGACAGAGGAAATTGTCGTCATTTAGAGTGTTCCATAGGTAGGCTCCATGATCAAATGAGGAAACAACATGAGGAAATAAGCTCTCTTAAGTTGCAGACTGAGCAACAAACATAACAAATACAGGCGCAGGAACAAAGACACAATGCATAAATGGCTATTGTAATGAGAGCGGTCAACATAAACTCTTCCCTCATCTGCTCTATCTGTCAATCTCAACATCAGCTGCAGAATGGCGTTAAGGAGTTACTTTGACCCTCTTCCTTTGTAGAGTCCAGAGCCTCAAATGAGACATTTCGTCCTTTCCAACATCCAATTGTGCCTCAAGCTCTTGTAGAGGGACAAAAAACACCTCCAGACCCAATTGCAGGCCAAGAAACAAAGGTTCAACATCAGAACCATGTGGATACAAGCCTACATTTAAATTAGTTAGTATGGTTAGCAAATTTTGGTACCTAGTCTGCTCTTTCATTGCCATATTCCTATGACAGTTTTGTATAATCAATAATAGCTTAGAATATAACTTACAGACATGAATAGGGCTATAACCATCAAGTTTTTTTGATACATTCTCTATATACTATTGTATTTTTGGCCTTTTTTGGAGAATTCTAGGCCCTTTCTAATTTAAAGACATCCATTTATATTAAAAAATAATGATGAGAGGGGACAATCGTCCCCATCCCATTTCCCTTTAAAAAGAATATTAAAAAACAAAAAATATAGAAAACAAAAAGAATAAAGAATATGGGAGGTTTCTCCCTCTCTCGTTGCCCATTTCCCCTCTTCACATTGTCTACTCCTTGAGTGTAGACTTTACAAAAGTCATTGTTTGTACTCTATCCTTAAACAACAGTTCAAACTATTAGCCTTCTTCCCTCCTCACATCATATCTCCCTTTGAACACCCTAGCCTTTAAGTGATGGCTTTGCAAAAGCCCCCACTTAAGGGAGGTGTGCGATGTGTTAACACATGAATTTGCCACCTGCAGGCTACTTCATGGGAATCAAGTAGTGATTGAGATTTACCCTCAGGAGCATTATGGTGTAAATCATGTGGCATTCTGCTCATGATTTCCACAGGAAGAATGAAAATGTTGAGGTCTGAAAAACTCAAGCACCCTCAAAATCCATTCAAAGGGTGTGTTTTCGACCCCTTGGTGAAAAAATGAAAGAACAGAGGCTAAAAACCCACTGTCGCTCCACATCACCCCGCCTCAACGCATTTTTCTCTCTCCACATCATCACACAGACATTCTGTAGATCTATGGCGCTACAGAATTGTCTAAAGCGCATACATTTTCAGCCTGCCACCTACAACACTCGTATTGGTCACGAAAGAATATCTGCAGAGCCTCGATGCGCCGGGATTGACTCGAAGAAGTCATGGGCACCGCCTGGAACATTCATGGGGGTTAGGCCTCATCCTGATCCCAATGAAGGTAGTTATTGAAGATGGGGGCGGCAGTTGAGACCTCATCTCACCCCATAAATGGAAAACATGTAGAGAGCGGTCATGAAGGCGGACTGTGCATCTGAAGATTCCTTATGGACATATTTTCCTGTAAAGCACATAACTGTGCCTGGCTCACATCTGACATGAGGAGGCCTGCACAATCTGACAAAGAAGGTGTCGACTGGAAACTTTGAATACGGGGGTCCGATCACACTCCCGGTGGTTCCAGCATTGCTGGGTATTTATAGACAGTTTTGATATTTTATTAAGGTCGATGGTTGAGCAGTGCTCCCGTATTGTAAACTTTTGATGAAGCTTCTGGTTCTCTGGTTATGTATTTGGATCTTAGACTTCTTGTTTAATGAAAGTCAACTTCTTTTTCATCATATTTGCCTCTGATACTGAAGTGTCCATGATTGAAGGATTTACATGGATTGTTTTGACTGTATTGTAATGTATGTTTGATTGCAGTGTTGTTATTTACGTTCTTTTAGTTTCTTGAAGTTTTGAATAGAAGAGGATCTTATGTTCAAAGATTTTCCTCCTTAGGCTGCCGGAAGACCTGATGTCTACGACAAGCCTCTACAGTCTCCTAACCAAAATATTCCCTCTATTCACCCTTACTCCAACTTACTGACTGAATTTAATCAAGACCTCACCTGCATGTGCATACCAATCCAATTTTCTGAGTGAAAATGATATCATCTTGGGTCTGCGCCCATTTGACCTCTTTAAAACCAACTTGTGACATAAAACTCTGATGGGTATTGTGCTTACCCTCTCTGCAATCGGAGGGTGTCTTCTAGTGCTAACATTTCTGGCGTCGTTGTTGGGGATGAATTGAAGACTTTTCCCTGGGATAGAACGACAAACGAGATTATGATTCTGAAGGTGCATCAGATATCAGAACCATTGAAGATTGCACTTGCACCTGGCGACTCCATTGTTTCAGTGTGGCTTCCATCTGGCTACACCTGAAGCCTCCTAAGAGAACACAACGATTGGATCTGGTCTTTGACGGTGAACAAAGACCAGACACACTCACATTGCATATCATTCACACAGAGACTCCATGATTAAAGAATCATTTTGTGACTCCACTAGTTCGAAATGGAAAAAATCTTGGCTCGAAGGTTTGCTCCTTTTAACTTCTCTATTGTTCCTGGTTTTCCCAATGTTGTTCCTACTCTAGATGAGTGGAGTGATTTTTTTTCCATATTTAGAGAACATAAAGATGACAACCCTGCCCAACATATCCGTGAGTTTCATGAACTCATGCACCAATGGGAGATACATCATGAGGATGTATTATTAAATATGTTCATGTTATCATTAACAAGAGATGCTCATCAATTGTATCACTCCTTACCCCTTGCTAGCATCTCCTCCCTGGGAGATTTCATGCAGCTTTCAATAGGCACTGTCAAAAGTTTTATTCTTCTAAGTTAAATTATCATAATTGTTGTGAGGAATATAAAGACTGTGTTCAAGGTATGACTATTTCGAATGAAAGCTGTGAGGATGAAAGCTATGAGGACGGAAGCTGTGAGGAGGTGGTATACCTCGGATGAGTTGGTGAAACTGGTACAAGTACTTTCTGCAAAAATAGAAAAATTGGAGGCAGATCGTGCTTGCTGCTTTTATGTCGGAGATGCGGAGGATTTTCGGGTCCTAGGAGCAGATGTTCTTGGTAGCCCTGCTATAACACCCTGTTTCCCCCAGTCTGTAAAAATAACTATATTGTCCAAGAACTATGGCAAACACAAAAGATGTAAATGTTGATTTGACGGACCTTTGTATAGAAGGTCGATGAATGTAAATTATGTTATGATTATGTGTTGCATGACTGCTGGGATGGGGATGTGCTAAAAGAGACCACGATGGCTAATGAGAGGTGGTGGAAGGGACCTGGAATGGTTGCGTTAACTTCCACCAAGCCAATACCTTACTGGTTTTACTTGCTCAAAGACCAAAGCAACTCTCTAACCCCGGAATGGATTTCCCGTCAGATTGGTAGGTGGGGAGGCTCCTCAAGAGTTAATGAGGGGATGGGGGTGAACCACCCATCCGTAATAGCTCCCAGACCTGACCGCGGACGGGAAAATTCGCTCCACACACAATCTTGTGGAAAAAAGGCAAGAGAGGAAGTGTGGTAACGGGGGGCAGAGAGAAGAGGAGAACGCGCACGACAGGGATCACGGGGAAGAATTGGAGAAACTTCGAAAACACAGGGAGTTCTGAACAGAGGAGAAGGAGAGTAACCTTCGTCCTTGACTTCCGTTGAGACGAAAGTAGAAAATTGAACCTCAAGCATCGTGGCCTAGCTCGGGGGTGGCTAGTGGTAAATCCGTTTGGAGTCACTGAGCCTATGGTTGGGTGGAAACGAGCACCCCTCTCAGCATTTGCATCACATCCAGAATTTCTGATAAGTGTCATATCTTGCATTTGGAATTGAATGTCATGATCGTATGCTCATTTTTATACGCTCATAAATAATTTTTGTATAGAAGTGTTTGCCTTGTGTTTTGATTGGAAATAATGGATGCATGCTTATACTGATATAACTACAAATCGATTAATGTATAGAGTGTATAAGTTCAAGATACGAGTCCGTCCACCTGAGGATTGACCTATCTAACTTGATTTGTGCTATGCCCTGGTTTATCCTCCTGAAGGCATCTTTTTCGGGAAAGTTCCCTCACATTCTAGAGTCGAAGTGAGTCCCTTGAAAAGACTACCATTGTAGTAAATTCGCGAGTTTACCTTGCCCCTGTCGCGAAGCAAATGGGCTTTGGATTTTCGACTTCCGAGAAACCCAGGTGTGAGACCCCTCGTCTTCGCACATCGCGAAATCCTGACATGCAAAACCCCGAAAAGAGCTTAGTGTAAATGGGCTTCGGAGTTTCGGCTCCCGGGAAACCCAGGTGCGAGACCCCTCGTCTTCGCACATCACGAAATCCCGACATGCGAAACCCCGAAAAGAGCTTAGTGTAAATGGGCTTCGGAGTTTCGGCTCCGGGGAAACCTAGGTACGAGATCCCTCGTCTTCGCACATCGTGAAATCCTGACATGAGAAACCCCGAAAAGAGCTTAGTGTAAATGGGCTTTGGAGTTTTGGCTCCTGGGAAACCCAGGTGCGAGACCCCTCGTCTTCGCACATCGTGAAATCCCGACATGTGAAACCCCGAAAAGAGCTTAGTGTAAATGGGCTTCGGAGTTTCGGCTCCCGGGAAACCCAGGTGCGAGAACCCTCGTCTTTGCACATCGCGAAATCTCGGTACGCGAAATCCCGGTATGTGAAACCCTGAAGCGGTGTAGTGTGAAAGGATTTCGGCGTTTCGGCACCCAGGAAACCAGAGGGTATGAACCCCTCGTCTTCGCACATCGTGAAATCCCGGTATGTGAAACCCCGAAGCAGTGTAGTGTGAAAGGATTTCAGCGTTTTGGCACCCGGGAAACCATATGGTATGAACCCCTCGTCTTCTCACATCGCGAAATCCTGGTATGTGAAACCCCGAAGCGGTGTAGTGTGAAAGGATTTCAGCATTTCAGCATCCGGGAAACCAAATGGTATGAACCCCTTGTCTTCGCACATCGCGAATTCCTGGTACGCAAAATCCCGGTATGTGAAACCCCGAAAGGTAGAGTGTCGGGATTTAATCTGAGCCACTGATCAAGTCGACGATCAGTTAGACCCTTTCGGCTTTCGGCACTTCGAAAGACAGAGAATAGGGGAACACTTGCATCGCGATTCCCCGAATCGCAAAAGTCGGAAGCGCCTTTCTGGTAAGGCATGTGGTCATAGCCAATGATCACATGGGGGAGGATAAGGGAAGGGAGGGTCTGTACCAGGCCCCATAGAAATTCGGGGAATTCTGATCCTCGAAGAAAAGACAAAAAGAAAAAGAAAAATTCTAGTTGTCGTAGTGGGTGTGTGACAAATTAGTATCAGAGCATGGTTACAACACTTGGCCTGCTTGGGCTCATGAACGAGTTGCGCAGAAACTCCATGGGAAGTACTCTTAAAAGAAGTA
>ML787792.1:426490-451563 GCA_009831015.1 Picea engelmannii
ATACATTTCTCTATTATTGCCCCCACCCCCCACTCTCATATGTATGAGATTATACATTTCTCTATCATTTCCCCTTCCCCCCACCCTCATACAATACATTTCTCTATTATTTCCCCCAACCTGGGCTCTATTATTTCCCCCACCCCCCAGGGTGGGGGAAATAATAGTATGAGGGTGGGGGAAATAATAGAGAAATGTATTATACATTTCTCTATTATTGTATGAGGGTGGGGGGTGGGGGAAATAATAGAGAAATGTATAATAAATTTCTCTTTTATTTCCATCACCCCCCACCCTCATGTGGGGGAAATAATAGAGAAATGTATAATAAATTTCTCTATTATTTCCATCACCCCCCACCCTCATACATATATGAGGGTGGGGAGAATAATAGAGAAATGTATAGGGCAGGGGGTGGGGGAAATAATAGAGAAATGTATAATACATTTCTCTATTATTCACCCCACCCTCATACAATAATAGAGAAATGTATAATACATTTCTCTATTATTTCTCACACCCTCCACCCTCATGTGTATGAGGGTTATACATTTTTCTATTATTTCCCACACCCCCCCACCCTAATACAATAATAGAGAAATGTATAATACATTTATCTATTATTTCCCCCACACTCTGTTAGTTTTTCTTATATGAGGTATGAGAGAT
Source organism: Picea engelmannii (assembly GCA_009831015.1). Taxonomy (NCBI): domain Eukaryota; kingdom Viridiplantae; phylum Streptophyta; class Pinopsida; order Pinales; family Pinaceae; genus Picea; species Picea engelmannii. Next base: position 427,160 of record ML787792.1, read on the forward strand.
ATTTGATATATTATTACAATAATGAGTGTTCCATATATAGGGAACATAAGGTGACCATCCATGAAAGGATGCGTCCCTTGAATAATCAATAACTACTTATTATTATCATTTACTTATTATATACTATATTTAATAATCAATAATAATTATATTATTGATTATTATCTTTAGAGAATGTCTTCTCGATGTTGTCCAAACATCAACACTCCCTCTCAACGAGGGAGAAATTCTGCAACATGCCACTCTTGTCTTTGAAGTATACAAACTTCACCCTAGACTCGTGACACTTGTCTGTCAGTCTTGGGAGACATCTATCTCCCACTTGAACAGAGGAGAAACTCCTTCTGTGGCTCTCCCTCTGAGCCAATTAACTCTCTCTAAGATTAGGCTCACTTTGGGTCTGCATGTAATATCATATAACATCTTGAGTCTTTATCATTCCTTGTCAAATCGCTATGACTAGGACAAAGACAACACCATGATCTTTCACCACAGGCACACACCTATGAGTGAATGCTGGCTTGATGCTAACTGACACGTGGAAAGCACTTCAAGCACCTCAATTCCATATTATTCCTTGTCATGATCAAGGAAGGACTACGTCTGGGCCCATTTACCACAAGTGCACCTTTGTGATAAATGTATCCTATCTCCCTTGGTCTGTAGCCCAATATAGGAGAAGTTATGCCCAATGTTGAAACATCAACACTCCCTCTTAGCTAGGGAGGTATCTTTCCATAGTAGTACACAACTACTGTCCAGAGACACACAGTCTCCGCCAGTGGTACAAAACCACCATAGTCGTAAAAGATTTGTCACACATGGCACTCCCATGTGAACTTCTAGAGGCTACTCCCTCTAGGAACACTTTGGGTCAACTCCCCATAGTGTGAGACATCAAGGGTCAACTCCCTTGACATGTCCTCATGTTCTCTGAACATGGGATGATGGGATATAAGCCAAAATGCACTTATTCCTGCTCGAATAAGTGTTCCACTTATCCCTTCTCGGATAAGTGTCCTCACAGAAAAACTCAACTCAATTCACAGAGGAGTACAATCTGGAGAAAGTTTGTCACACATGGCATTCCATGTGGACTTCTAGAGGCTACACCCTCTAGAAACACTAGGGTCAACTCCCATAGTGTATGACGTCAAGGGTCAACTCCCGTGACAAGTCCTCATGTGCTGTCCACATGGGACATTGGGTTATAAGCCCAATCACACTTATCCCTTCTCGGATAAGTGTCATCACAGATCAAATCAACTCAGTCACATAGGAGTACGATCTGGAGAATGTCTCGGGAAGCTGCAAACATCAATACTCCTTCTCAGCGAGGGAGGCATTCTCTGCCACGCCAAGTCTGTCACGAAAGTACTTGAACTTCGTCTTGGTTTGGTAAAAACATCAGAAACCTCCTCATCTGTAGGAAGGTACTGCACCAATACTTCCTTCCTCTACACCATGACTCGGATGAAATGGTACTTGATTTCAATGTGGTTCGATTTGTCATGAAACAATGGATTATTAGAGATCATCACACAACTTTGGTTACCATAATAAATAATGATGGAATCTAGCACATGTTCGAATAAATCTGCAAGGAGCTTGTGAAGCCACACTGCTTCATGAACTATCATACTTAATGCAATGTATTTTGCTTCTGTTGTGCTCAAAGCCACAAAAGTTCGTTTCCTGATACACCAGGAAACCATGGAAGATACCAAAGTGAAGCAACACCTGAAGGTGCTCTTTCTTTTCACTGCGCTCCCTACCCAATCATAGTCAATATATTCCTGCCATATCACATCAATAATGGAAGTATATCTCATACCATGTCAAACTGTGCCTCACAAGTATCTCAACACATGCTTCACAACAATCTAGCGTGTCTATCTCAGCTGAATTATAAACTGGCTAAGTGCACTCACTGCATAGAAATTATTTGGTCTGGTGTTAACCAGATACATCAGTTATCCAACCAATTGTCTATACAGAGTCGGATCAATTTCGTCATAATCGGATGAAGACACACTTAGTTTCTTTAGATTCGTCATCATTGGTGTAGTCACGGGCTTCAAGTTCAGTATCGCAAACTTCTTGAATATCTCAACTGTGTACTTCCCCCGACTCAGGAAGATCTCATCAGTTCTCTACCACACCTCTAGTCCCAAGAAGTAGTGCATCATACCAAGGTCCTTCATCTTGAACTCAGAGGCCAACACATACTTGCATTCAATAATACGACTCTCTGTACCGGTGAGGAATAAATCATCAACGTAGACGACCAGAATCAGGGACTCACCATTAACAATATTGTAGTACATGCTGGGATCAAAAACACTTTGTTGAAGCCCAAAAATCATCAGGTGTCCATCGATCCTTGAAATCCAAGCTCGAGGTGGTTGTTTGATTCCATACAAGGCCATCTTCAACCTACACATGAGACTCCTTCTCATGTATCACAAAAGCATCTGGTTGCTCGATGCATACTTCTTCCTTAATCTTTCCATTGAGAAATGTTGTCTTTACATCCATCTAATGTACTCACCAACCCATGGATTCTATAGGGGAACTAATCATCCGTATAGAAGTGTATCGAGCAAGAGGAGGAGATGTCTCCTCATAATCTATTCCCTCCACCTGAGAGAATCCTCTAGCAACAAATCTCATTTCGTGCCTCTCGATGCTCCCATCAACTGTGTGTTTGATCTTGTAGATCCATTTGGAGGTCACTACAGACTTCCCTTCAGGTCTCAGAACAATATCCCACACATCATTCTTCGTGATGGACTAATACTCCTCCATCATGGCATCTCTCCATACTAGCTGACTAGATGCCTCCTCATAACAGGAAGGATTGGAATCAATTATGTGTCTCATAGCTGCAGTATAGCACGAATATCTCTGAAATCTCTTTCTCTCTCGAAAGGTACCATGAGGATTTGCATGTTCTTCTGCCTCCTGTAGAGTCTGACGAGCCCATGCAAGTATCTTCCGACCTACTGCAATATCTCTGGAAACATTAAGTGGAGATACAGGATCAATGGGATCAATTGGATCAATTTGATAAATCTCCATGTGAGACCCTCTAGATCTCTTAAGGGATACCTCCTCTCAAAGGTAACATCTCTCCTCACCTCAATCTGTCTCTGACTAGGGATGTAGATCTGGTATGCCTTCGAAGACTCATTTACCCCAAAGATGTACCCTTTCTGCTTGAAGGGTCTAGCTTTATCCTTTTCTCCTTGGGTACATGAATGTATACTGGACACCTAAATATCTTGAAGTTTCCAACCTTAAGCTTCACTTCAGTGAAGGCCTCCTCAGGAATCATGTTCCTCAAAGTCTTATGAGGACTTTTGTTTTGTGAATGGTTGTATCCATGTTCACTGGAACTGTCTCTTCTATCTGGTATGATCCCGTCATGAAAGTATAATGCTTCTAGAATCTGAGCATCATGTCTTGCATCATATCTCGCAATGTCTCTCCTTGACATCATGTTGGAAGGTCTTTCCCTCCATGTCTTCCTCTCTGCATGAGCCAATTGGCTTCCTCTTTCTAGGAGAACGCTGGTCCAAAACGACTGCTGCCACACCAACCATGCTTTTCTTCCCTATGTATTTTAAGGATCTCCACTTTAAATGAGAATAAAGACAAGGAGAGCCACCATTCTAGCTAAAATGATGAATGTGGGTAAACTGGAATCACGCCATTTTTTAATAGCCCAGAATGTAAAGAGAGTAAGGCTCAACACAACAACAATAGTTAGAATAGTTAATTCCATTATAACACTCTATGGCCACCACTTGTGTGACCTATTTGATACCTCTTCGATCATAATAACGAGAAAAGCATCAATGCCATCAAATCCAAAGGGGTTTGTATAACATTACTCTTGTTAGGAATATAAACCCTAGCTTGATAAACACGTGAATCCTATATTTCTATCCATGATTTTCCTTCAGTCATTCAAGGTGGAGGAGTACATGGCCACATGGACAGAGGTGGTACAAATATGCAAATCTTATTGCATCTCAACAAACTAGTTCGTGCAGGGATCAATCTCCAATTCCCTAGCCGATGTTCTTGAATATAAGACATAAGCGCAATATATTCTTCTGGAGTCCATGGACCTTTCTTCACCTGAACTTCATCACAACAAGGAGATATTCCCATCTTCAAATCTTCTTTGTCCAAGCCTTAAGTAATTTGAGATGATCTTAATTATTTCTCATGTCAAGTTTATCAAAGTCGGCAAGGGGATGTTTCCCGTTGAATTGTTTTGAGAGATAACAGCGTATGTATTCATCATGTATGAACTTCCTCTACAGGAGTTGTTGGTCTTCATTGACTATCTTTGATGACGGAGCAACCTCGACATCCATAACCGCACTGTAGAACAGGGCAACAGAAAGTCTGGCTCTTTCCTAGCTTGTTACTGCGCGATGCTCTATGCTCTTGTATCTCCCATTTGTTATTACCTCTATTGAGTCCCTGATGTTTGCAACAAGAGCATATGGAATGGGTTTCACAGGAATCCATTGATTATCCTTCCGGACATGCAAACCTTCTGTTTGGTCATCCTGAAGGAGCAATGTAATTCCTCCTCCATCCGAGTGAGGACTCAATCCCAGAACAAGGTTAGTTCTAGGGCACGACGGGTACAAGTTCATGCGCATCAAGTGCATGGGGTCCGACCCAAACTTGTTCTTGAAATATTCAGCCTCTAGATGCAATTTTTCAGCGAACAAACTCAACACCTCTTGAGTGACTCTTTCCACCTCAATTGCATACCACTCCACAGTATCCCTAAAATTTGTGGGGACTGTCATCCAGAGTGCGGGATTTTTAAGATTGTTGGGCATAAGTGTCAAAGCAAGCAAATCAGTCCAGTCCAATGTTTGATCCTCGACCACCATGTGTTGGTTAGGCTCCATGTGAAGAACACAATATTGGGTTGATCCTCCACTTCCGACTCTCCTTCTTGTTCCACTTACACAGAACAATCTCCGTGCCTCCACTGAGGGCTACATGATGCTTATCATCTCCAGCGCTAGCATCCAGATTAAGATGGGTGTTGTTGACATGTCTGATACACTTATCCTTCTTTGCACGTCGATGCCTCAATGCCTGGCCTATAACTTTGTTTACAAGGGAAAATGCAGGAAATCCTGCATCATCCTTGGCTTTCACACTCCATGAAGTATCCATGATCCATTTCTGGACCCTCCCGTGAAGGAGTCAACCCAGTCCTCCTCTGATACCATGTTAGTTTTTCCTATATGAGATATGAGAGATATTCGATATATTATTACAATAATGAGTGTTCCATATATAGGGAACATAAGGTGACCATCCATGAAAGGATGCATCCCTTGAATAATCAATAACTAATTATTATTATCATTTACTTATTATATACTATATTTAATAATCAATAATAATTATATTATTAATTATTATCTTTAGAGAATGTCTTCCTGATTTTGTCCAAACATCAACACACTCCACCCTCATATTACATTTCTCTATTATTTCCCGCACCCCCCACCCTCATATGAGGGTGGGGAAAATAAAAGAGAAATGTATTATACATTTCTCTATTATTTCGCCCACCCTCATACTCATATGAGGGTGCGGGGTGGGGGAAATAATAGAGAAATGTGTGGGGGGAATAATAGAGAAATGTATAATATATTTCTCTTTTATTTCCCTCACCCCCACCCTCATACGAAATAATATAGAAATGTACAATACATTTCTCTTTTATTTCCCCCACCCCCCACCCTCATACTATTATGAGGGTGGGGGTTGGGGGAAATAATAGAGAAATGTTTAATACATTTCTATTATGAGGGTGGGGGGTGGAGGAAATAATAGAGAAATGTATAATACATTTCTCTATTATTTTCCCTGCCCCCCATACATTTCTATATTATTACCCCCACCTCCCACCCTCATAATTTCTCTTTGAGGGTGGGGGGTGGGGGAAATGATAAAGAAATGTATAATACATTTCTCTATTATTTTCCTCGCCCCCCATACATTTCTCTATTATTTCCCCCACCCCCATCCTCATACATATGAGGGTGGGAGGTGGGGGTAATAATAGTAACATTTCTCTATTATTTCCCCCACTCTCATACATGGGGGAAATAACACCCTCATAATACATTTCTCTATTATTTCCCCCACCCTCTACATTTCTCTATTATTTCCCCCACTCCCCACCCTCATATGAGGGTGAGGGTGAGGGGAATTATAGAGAAATGTATAATGGTGAGGGCAGGGGAAATAATAGAGAAATGTATTATACATTTCTCTATTATTTCCCACACCCTCCACCCTCATACATGGGGGAAATAATAGATAAATGTATAATACATTTCTCTATTATTTCCCCCACTCCCCATACATTTCTCTATTATTTCCCCCACACCCCACCCTCATAATACATTTCTCTATTATTTCCCTCACCCCCCACCCTCAGTGGGTACATTTTTCTATTATTTCTCCCACATATGAGGGTGGGGGGTGGAGGAAATAATAGATAAATGTATAATACATTTCTCTATTATTTCCCCCACCCTCATATGAGGGTATTTTTTCCCCCACCCCCCACCCTCATATGAGGGTGGGAGAAATAATAGAGAAATGTATAATACATTTCTCTATGAGGGTGGGGGATGGGGGAAATAATACCCTCATATGAGGGTGGGGGAAATAATAGAGAAATGTATTATACATTTCTCTATTATTTATTATGAGGGTGGGGGGTCGGGGAAATAATAGAGAAATGTATAATACATTTCTCTATGAGGGTGGGAGAAATAATAGAGAAATGTATAATGTATAATACATTTCTCTATTATTTCCCCCACCCCCCACCCTCATATGAGGGTGGGGGAAATAATAGAGAAATGTATAATACATTTCTCTATGAGGGTGGGAGAAATAATAGAGAAATGTATAATACATTTCTCTATTATTTCCACCAACCCCCACCCTCATAATAAATAATAGAGAAATGTATAATACATTTCTCTATTATTTATTATGAGGGTTGGGGGTGGGGGAATACATTTCTCTATTATTTCACCCACCCTCCACCCTCATAATACATTTCTCTGTTATTTCCCCCACCCTCATATGAGGGTATATGAGGGTGGGGGTGAGGGAAATAATAGAGAAATGTGTAAATCATTACTTTAAGGAAAATAACATTCAACACTGTTATTTTTATATATGAAACCTATAAAAATATATTAAAAAATTTACAAATTTGTTATCATTTATTTATTTATTTTCCCAATTTTGAACATAAAAATACTTTATTCTAGATTATGTTTTAAATTTAAAAACTTATAAAATGTAATTTTTTTGGGTACAACTAGCTTTTATATGTGTTTTAAACTAAATGTTTAAAGATAGTGTTATTTAGCTACGACCATCAACAATATATTGATGTAAATATAAGAAAGTTAAAAATATTTTAAATTGTAATTTAAAATGTATTGCATCCTAAAATAATTAAAAACATATAATTAAATGAAAATAAAATTTTGAAAAAATAAATGGTATATAGAATTTTTAATAATGTTAAAATCATCAAATTTAGTTTAAAATAAAAAGATAAAACAAATTGAAAACACACCATTAAATTAAAATAATAAGCATTTTATTTTTATTTTTAAATACATTGAAATTAATAAGAAGACAGTGCAGGAACGAGCTCTCCGGATTAGGGTTTGGATTCGAAACTGAACAGCCACACTCCCAGGCCCGTGAGGGCCATGATTTAGAAGGAAGGGGGGCGAGTCGGCGCCTCCTACAGTCAAGTTACAACAAATGAAAGCAGTGGAGAGGGGTTTAAGCGGCCACCCTTTGAGCCGCTGCCTAACCTGCGAGCCACACTCATCACGAAAGGCACCTTTAAGGACCGCGAGATGGACATCGACCTGGAAAACCCAGGAGCCCCCGCTACTGCATTGACACCTTGGCTTCCTGGTAAGTGCATTCCTCAAGCACCGCAGGCTCCGAAGTATATAGTCAACTCTCCAAGGATAGAGGAGCAAAAATAGTACATGAGAGACCACGCTCTGGTAGGGAAATTCTTAGGGTTATGGCCGTCAGAAAGAGATTTAATCAAATGGATACAGTACTGGTGGAGACCAAAAGGGCACTACGAATTACAGCTGGGCTCAAAGGGATTTTTTACCATCATACTGCACAATCTCGAGGACTGCACTCGCATCTTTGATGGGGGACCATATTTCTTTAACTCATCTAGGCTATTCTTAAGATTCTGGACCGAGCGATTCAGCCCTGAAAAAGAAGATTTCGCCCATGCTCCGGTGTGGATCCGTCTGTACTCTCTTCCTCAAGAGTTCTGGTTGGAAGAGGTCCTGGCTGGTATAGGCAACACTATTGGAATCTATGTAAAGTCCTCAGAGGCTACCAAACAGAGACGGTACACCTCATATGCACGTATCTGTGTGTACTTGAATATAGCAAAGCCACTGCTAGGAACCATCATCCTTGAATACCAAGACGAAGATTGGATACAAACCATTGACTATGAACACATTCCCTTTCGATGCCGGAAGTGCCATGAACATGGGCACCTGTTCAGAGAATGCCCCCTCAATGCAGCTCACAAAGAAGGAAACCCAGAAGACGGAAAAGCCAAGGACGACTTCGTTCAACCAGGAGGGAAACGACGACAAGCTGGGCGGAGGCAACACGACTAAGTAAGTAAAGATCCATCCACAAGTAACAAATTTGCTATTTTACAAGATCAACCCGAGGACCCTGCAACCGCAATCGCTCCTAAGGAGCTCCCTGCAGATAACCCCTCCCCTTCTAAGGGACAGGAGGAAGATCGACCACCACAAGGAAAGGAAGTCGACCAGACTCCGCAAACCACCGCAGAGGACCCGAAATATTTCTTGTAATTCGAGGATGGGGACGCAGATATGGAAACCGAAGAGCAAGACCTGGCCGGGGTGGACTTGGAACACCTTGAACATGCCTACAAACAACAAAAATTGTATACTATACCCCGGGATCAACTGAGGAAAGTGCACAAGATTTTTATTAACTCCTCCGCCAGCTCCTCAGCGCGATCCAGCAAGGGCTTAGGGATACAGGGCAACCAATCGAAGAACCAGGGGAAAAACTAGAAAGACGACAAGAAAAGAGGCAGAAAGTCTACAAACAAACTCATTCAGGAAATAGGGCATTTTATGGTCAACTCAGGGCAAATGCACCTAATCTCAGACAACTTCCTTCCCCTCCCCACCCCCCCACCATCATGAAGATTATCTCTTGGAACATTAAAGGCCTCAATGGACGTAGCAAACAAAAATCGCTACGGGATCTGATCTTTGCAGAGAAACCGGATGTATTATTACTTCAGGAAACAAAATGCTCGACTGAAGACATTGATAAGCTTCTCCCCTAATGCTGGAAGCAAGGGGAAGCTGTTTCAATAGCTGCTACAGGTATAGCTGGAGGACTAGCTGTTCTTTGGAACCTAGCCACAGTGATGTTAGAAAACTTCACCACCACTCGATGGTCTATCACCACGGACTACAGACTCATCGGATCCAACAAACCAGGCCATATCACCAATGTATATGGCCCAGCCAATCCCAGGGAAAAACAGGCCTTCCTCAAAATCCTGGAATATCTCTCCAGCCTAATCAGACACAAGCACTAGACCATAGGGGGCGATTACAACCTCATTCGAAACCTGGAGGAGAAAAGAGGGGGATCCCGACGCCTGGATCAAGACAACAACGACTTCAACAACCTCATTGACAAACTTAACTTGATTGAATTGGAACCTATCAATGGCACCTTCATCTGGACCAATAGAAGAATAGGATCACATCAGATTGCTTGTAAACTTGATCGATTTCTAATTTCTGACTCCCTCATGTTGGAAGGAATCGCCATGGAAGCAAGCATACTAAACACTCATGGCTCAGATCATTGGCCCATCCAGCTGTGGATAGAAGTGTTGGCGTCACCAGGGAGAAACCTTTTCGGCTCGAGCAATTTTGGCTCAACCATCCAGCTTTCCAAACCAAAATCCAAGGCTGGTGGGAACAGGCAGAGGTTACACAGGGCTCCAAGATGTTCATATTTTAGCAAAGGTTAAAAAATCTTAAACAACTCATTAAAACCTGGAACAAGGACACCTTTGGAAACATCTTCGACTCCCAACGACATTTGTCAGAGCAAATGGAGAAGATACAAAGTCAGATCCGGCTGCACGGCCTAATGGACGACTTGAAAGTCTAGGAAGCAACAACTGCACAACAACTGAGCGCCAGGAAAGCACAGGAAGAGATCCTATGGAGGAAGAAGTCACGCATCCAGTGGCTCAAAGAGGGGGAATGCAACACTAAGTTCTTCCACAGATCTGTCATGCAACGCCGCCACTCAAATAGAATCACGCACTTAATCTCCGATACAGGTGAGCACATACTTGACCATGAAGATATGACAACAACATTGACTGACTACTACAAGAACCTCCTCACGGAGCTATCTCTGAACAGATTGGAAGCCATGGCCAAAATAACGCAGCATGTGCCTACCCTAGTCACTAAAGAGCAAAACTTGGCTCTACTACGACCCATCACAATCGAGGAGGTGGATCAGGCGCTGCAAGACACTCCCAAGAGAAAAGCTCTTGGCCCGGATGGTTTTACAAGCGATTTCTTCCACCACTGCTGGCCAATGATCAGAGTGGAGGTTTGGGAGATTATTGAGGACTCCCGCGCCACTGGACAGGTTCTTCAAGCTCTTAACGCTACTTTCCTCACTCTCATACCCAAAGAGGGACAGGCTCATCACCCAAAGTAGTTCAGACCCATTGCCCTCTGAAACGTCATCTATAAACTTCTGACAAAGATAATAGCTCACAGACTCAAACCCATTCTGCCTACCATCATCTCTCAGGAACAATCTGGATACATTGAGGGTAGACAAATCTTGGACAGCGTTATCCTGGCTCATGAGGTGATTCACTCTCTATAGAAAACTAAAACGCCAGGTATGCTCCTAAAACTAGACCTCTCCAAGGCCTTTGACAAGATAAGCTGGGCTTACATGAAAGATTTGCTCCTTGCTTTTGGCTTTGATAAACTCTGGGTGACTTGGATTCTGAACCTCACCTCTACCGCTTTCTTCTCCATCCTTGTCAATGGCGTCCCCTCTCGTCCCTTTACCCCCACATGAGGCATTAGATAGGGAGACCCCCTTTCTCCCTTTCTTTTCATTATCATGGCAGAGGGCCTCAATCGAAGCATTCAAGCAGCAGTAGCTAATGACACTCTGGAAGGCCTATCGTTGCATGGCATCTCCCCCCCTATCTCACATAGTCAATTCGTGGATGACACACTCATGATGGGTACCCCAACGGTTAGAGAAGCAAACTCCATTCTCCAGATCCTCCAGACTTTCTCGGAAGCCTCAGGCCTAGACTGCAACAAAGACAAATCCCTCATCTTCTTCTTAGTACGCCCCCTCCGGTCCAGCACTATATCTCTGACCTCTTAGGTTTCCAATGAAGCTCCCTTCCGTCCAAATACCTGGGCATTCCTTTGATCGATAATGCCCTTCAGAACTCCTCCTGGGAACAATTGCTCTCTTCTTTTACCAAGAAGCTCTCTTCTTGGACCCTAAGAACTCTTAACCTTCCTAGCCAGCTCACTCTTCTCTGCGCTGTTCTTCAAGCCCTTCCCACTTATCTCTTCTCGGTACTGGCGGCTCCTAACTTTGTACTGTCAACTATCAAAAGCTTGCAGAGGAACTTCCTGTGGCAAGGTCTCAACGCAGGGAAGAAAATAACGCTTGTCAATGGGACAAAATCTGCCAGCCCAAAGAGCAAGGAGGAATTTGACTATGGGATCCTAGCCTCATGAATAAAATCCTCAGCGCCAAAATTTGGTGGAGGTGGCTCAAGAAACCTAAGGATCTGTGGGCACGATTATGGAGGAAGAAATATGCGCCCGAGGTAGCAGAAAAAAACCTCATACGCTGGAATGGGGACACACCTGGGTCCTTAATCTGGGCAGCTGCCAAGCAAAACAGACACCTCATCACCCAGCACGTCTTCTGGGAAATTAGAAATGGGAAAACGACCTTATTCTGGAAATATTCCTGGCAGCAATGGCCCACTCTAGACTAGGAGGACTGGGTCGGGCAAATTTGCGCCCCAGCAACGCAGGCGGGTCTGACAACAGTGGCGGATTACTGGAGGGATGACCCACAAGATAACACTTGGCGGCATTGGCTTGTTGATAGGAAAGGCTTGAACCTAGACGACCAAGTGGACTTAGGCCCCTATCAAACTGAGATGCTCAAACGAAAAATCGCCAAGCTCACGGGAGAGGATATCCTCCGATGGGGACACAGGCCAAGAGGTACCTACAACACATGCGAAGCTTATTACATAAAGGTCCAACCGAACCTGGCACCTGCTAGAACGATTTGGCAAAAGATATGGAACCTCAGACATTGGCCCAAAATCACTCTCTTTCTTTGGTTAGTGGTCCATTCCAGCATTCTCACCTGGGACAATCTCTCTAAGCGAGGCTTCGTGGGACCCTCAATGTGCATACTCTGTGGGGAGGCGGCCGAAACCATGAATATCCTCCTCACCTCTTGCCCGTACACGACACAAATTTGGGACCAAAATGCGCTCATCATGCGCACCTCAGACTGTGTTCGAGACAACATTATCGACACCATTGCCAATTGGAGGGACCAACCGTTTCACTCTCCCCTCCTGAATCGTATCTGGCAATTGATTCCTGGCTTCATCCTTTGGCAGGTCTGGAAGGAAAGGAATCGAAGACTCTTCAGAAACACCTTCCTCCCATGGCAACAATGCTGGACTAGCTGCCACCGCAACATCCTGGAAACTCTCCAACTCCACCCTTGGACAGAAAAAGACCTAACCAACAACCTTTCTGAAGCCTTGATCCTGAAACTCTGGCTGCCTCTCCCTNCCCCTCCATCCCTACCCCTTCCCCCGTCCCCAGTCCCTCCTCTTGGTCAGCTCCGCCAGCTGACTTCATCAAACTAAATTTTGACAGGGCCTCCAAAGGCAATCCAGGGGCTGCGGGGTATGGAGCAGTCTTTCGCAATCATCATGGGCGCATCATTCTAATCAGTGCAGGCTCTTTAGGATATACCACGAATAATGTGGCGGAACTCTGGGCACTCACTCGGGGGCTGCAACTTGCCAAGGATCACAACTTCAATCAACTCATGGTGGAAGGCGACTCCCAAATCATCGTCAATCTCCTTGGCAGACTCTTAAATGGAGCTGATCCAGACAAAATCTCTCCAAGCTGGCGACTCTCGCATGGGCTAAAAACCATAGCAGAGTTGCTGCGTTCCAATCAGGTAGTAATACCTGCTCATGTCAGAAGGAAAGCAAATCAGGTGGCGGACCACTTAGCCAATACAAGGGTGAATTGGGAGGGACCAGAGATCCTCTGCAACACTTCTTTAGCTCCGGAGCACCCCATTCTCCATCAATGCATACGCAAAGCAGTGGAAGTGGACAAGCACTCGGATGGGGTAATGGAGCCAGACACCTGGCGCATAGAGGAGACGAGGGGAGGCCAACAGTGCACAGAGCCATGTGCTCGGCTCATGCCCACTACTGCCATTACCCCCATGCATTAAATTGGTTTAAATGTCGATGGGAGGGGCATTTAATCGGGCTCCCTCGACCACCTTTTTACAGAGTGCAATGCCGCGTATTGTTTGTGTTTTCGCCCGACAGTCTGGGTATGGTTCTGCTGGTTTGTTCATGGTGCTTCTACCCCTCCGGCCGCTCCCCACCCTCAACCTTGGTTCCGCAGACCTCCCCCACCCGTCGGGCCTCACCATGTTGCGACAGCGAATGCGACCACACAGGGGCTCTCCTTGGCATCCTCGGAGGCCCCGCACGTCTACTTCACCCTCTGGTTCGTCTCCCACCCATACTCCCCCCACCTTTGATTGCCTGGCCATCATCGACACCAGCCTGAACCCTTCTTGGCAACATCCCTCTTGGAAACATCCCTCCTCCTTCCGACACTCCTCTCCTCCTCCTACGCCGGATTTGGCCTCAGCAAAGATACCCTTTGGAAGGACTGGCCATGGTCGACCGAGCAACAAAAATAAGTCGCAGTCCTCCAACCTGTCGCACGAAAGCCTCACCATTTTGCATGATTTGGTATTCGAACTCCGACAAGGCGTGGACGACCTTCAGTTTCGAGTCCAGCAGATGGAAGGGAGGCTGTCAGTACTCCTTCAGCTTCTTTCAAACCACCACGAAGCCTCCCCAGCAGAGTCCGACGACGCACCTCTCACTGCAAGAGATCACGAGAGCAACCATCAGCAGGAAGCCACAGAGGATAACCAGGAGCCTGGTTGGAAGGAGTTCGAGACAACTTTCATGGACAATGACGGGCAGGAGCAAACACTGGCGAGCAATGCAGAAGCTGTCAAGGGAACGGTTCAGCCGGAAGTCAGGAAGATGATAGACATCAGTTTGAAGGCGCACACTCCGACGGCATGAGCTGAGACGGTTTCTCACGAGGACAAGTGCACCGAGGCCAGGGACATGCAGTGGGCGACCAACGGGACACTTGTCATCGAGGAGCCATGGCTAGGCCTTCTGCAAGAGTATGCGCCAGATTATACACCACTTGTATGACCCCTCTAGGGGGATGTTTCCTGCTTTTACTTCTACTCTAGTGACCTTTATGGTAGCTAAGTTATCTGTTTATGCTAAGACTGATAGGAAATTTGATACCCGAATTGCCCGGTTGGTTGAACTGGTTTCTACTTCTGGAGCAGTTCAGTAATTACAACTGGATGACTTCAGTTGTTTTGTACTCTTGGTTTGGTTCCTAGAAGGCTTATATATATAAAATACTTACTTACAAAAAAAAAAAATGTTGATACTTTATAACCAAGAAAATAAAAAATATCCAAAAACTACTTCGAAAAAAAAAAATGATTCTAGAGCACCGCTTTTTCAAACAAAAGTAAAAACAATGATAAAATGTGACCTCAAAAATACAAAAACCTTAAAAAATTCTCATCAAACAAATAACTATGTCTAAATATCATGTTAACTATCTTGTCAATAATATTGGAAAATATCATGTTAACTATCTTGTCAATAATATTGGAAAATATCATGTTAACTATGTTGTAGTTTAACAATAAATTAGAAAAAAAAATGTCCACAACCCATTTAAGTTTGATTGTAAATGCAATCCATATAATGCTCTTTAAAAACCCAAAAACAACATATCTCCACAAACTAGGCCCATTCCAACAACAAACAACATATCTCCACAAACTAGGCCCATTCCAACAACAAAATAAGATAAATAAAGTTTTCTTGTTAAAGAAAAAGGATATACTTTCCCTTAGTTTAATTCCAGCATTCATCATTACACTTTTTGAGTTAAACATACAAAAAGAGGTGAATCCTAACTAGTCACAATATTGAAAATGAGCAACACCTCTAAAAAAATCTTGCAAACACTAAAGAGGTGTAAATGAACATTCACGGTGTAATATATTTCTAGTACAATCACCCTTAAATGAATAGAATCTTCATTTAATCCTTCATTCATGGTGTAATATATTTCTAGTACAATCACCCTTAATCCTTTCAATGAATCCCCTCGTGTCAAGGTTACACCAAGTTGCTTTGAAGGCAATAATATTCCTCAATGATAATGTAGCAACCACATAGTTTGTAAATGTTACATTGAAGATCATTGAATGAAGTATAATAAGTAAGAGGGAGAATATCCCAACAATAAACAATTGTTCACGATCTATTCAAAAGTAAGCTTTAAGGTGAAAGTACTTCAATTGAATTGAATTGATGTGATGGTATCCTTTCATGTTTTCATATTAACATTATTTTAGTATTATATTTTATGGCCTCTTATTTTTTTTATTTTGACATATTTTTAATATAATGTTTAATATTTTTTTTGGTATTTTGAGTGATCAATAGAAAGTTATGGACTCTAAGTTCATAATAACATGATATAAATACACACTTCAATATGAAGGAAGGGAGGGAATTGAACCTTGCACCTCTCTCATTTATTCACAAAAACTTTATGAGTTGGTCATGAGGTATTACACACATAAACATTGGTAGGGCATAAGGAGAAGATGGAGTGAGCTTTGGTCCAAAAATGTGTGTATAAGTGGTGATATCTATGTTTCACATCAATAAAACACTATCATTGGGTACCCCCATGGGTATCTTAAGGTATAATGCAAATGTATCATTTCACAAACCTTGAGGATAACACAAGGCTAGGATTTGATCCACTTGTGTAATGATACTCGACCACTGTCTCCAAGTATCCCCATAGCTAACATTAACCTTGAGCAATGGGATAAAAGTTAACATTCCTCATTATGAGATCCAAGACATTTGGGCTAAAATTTTGGTATGCTTTCAAGAGAACATAGAGGTGAGATGCGGTCCACATGTGTGTGCAAATTGTTTTATGTATGCCCAACACATTTGACCACTATCTATGTGCACTCTTATTACTATCTTAAGGTACCATGTAAATATAAGAGAATATGAGGATAGGATTTGATCTATTTCCATGTGCATGCAGATAAGAAAATCATATGTTCTACACATGCTTGACCACTAGCACTGCCCTCTATCATAATTACAAGTCTCAATGCTACATAGGATAAGTTAGGATTTCATTCCACATTAATTATATCCTCATTATGTTGATGTTTTGGTAGCATAATGAGTATTCTCACATGTGTGGGGCTTTGTGGGCTTGTTGATGGGCTTGTTGATGGGCTTTGTGGGCTTGTGTTGGGGCTCCACACCCACATGTTGGGGATTCACACCCACATGTGTGATTACACAAGCATAATTTAATGTTGAGTTAATTTAGGGGCTTCTTACATACCCTTTTGAGTTATATAAAGGGGATATCGCGTGAGAAGATGAAAAATGAAGGTGAATGTGACATTCATTCTTGGAGAGAAGGTTGTGGTGACCTCTGCCAACTATGGAGAGGGGCCAAGTAGGCATTAGTTTTGTTGTTTTTTTTTATTGTTTTGGGCATGTAGATTGGATATGAGGGCTGAGTAGGGCCTAGAACCAACCACAGAGAAGAGGACAACACCAAGGAGCCTAGTTGTTGGTCATTCTACTATTTCAGAAGTGTTTGGGCATGTG
Source organism: Picea engelmannii (assembly GCA_009831015.1). Classification (NCBI taxonomy): domain Eukaryota; kingdom Viridiplantae; phylum Streptophyta; class Pinopsida; order Pinales; family Pinaceae; genus Picea; species Picea engelmannii. Next base: position 444,426 of record ML787792.1, read on the forward strand.
TCTAGGGTAGCTGCAAGTGTTCTGGGCAACAAGGAAATGCAGTTGCATGTTTTTTGGTGGCTCGACATTATGAGAAATGCAACACAAAGGAAGGTAGTTGCAGGTCTTTGGGAGGCTCAGTCTACTGAAGGAGGACAGTCGCAGGTATGTAGGGATACTACAGGTGGACTGCAAGAAGAAAGGGGGATGTTACAATCAATTTCTAGGGCTGTTACAACCAATTAAGCCACATGGAATAGGTCTAAGTCAACATAGATTTGGAGCAATTTTGAGGCAACTGTTGAGGGTTGGAACAAGATTGTTACAACCAGCCTAGCCATAGGAAAGAGGGTTGTTACAGTCTGCCTTAGAACGACAATTTTTTGGGCAGCTTTGAGAGACTGTTACAACTACCCTAGCAGTAGCTTAAGAACCTCTACAAAGAAAAATGGAGGGTTGGAAGGACTTAGCCCTAGTGTTGAAGACCTCAGTTCAAGGGATAGAATGAGTCAACTAGACTTGTGCAAGGAGTGTAGAGCAGAGGAGGGTTTGAAGGCGCAAGGGATGCCCTAACCCTCAACCAACATTGCATGGACAACTCAACATTGAGTAAGGGTTTTATGAGTTTATGATTTCCCTTGTTTTGACATTTTTCAGTGTAAGAAAAAGTGGGCCATTGTCCCTAGTACAAGAGCCCACTGTTTTGATATTGGTTTAATAAAGATCAAGTGATTTGGGCATTAAATTCCTATGTACTTGTGTATGATTCAATTGTTGGTTTTACTTTCCGCTGTGCTAATGTTCACAGTTCATAATGTGTGATTTATGTGTGTGTTGTTGAGAACCTAAACTAGACCTGAGGTGTCTGTGCAACAAGTCTCGGTGCACTTCAAAATCTAACATGGTATCATAGCTGAGGCTTTGAAAAGAACAATTGGATATGAGTTATTTACACAAGTGATAGCTTTGAGAGGGAGTTGTAGCAGTGTTGAGGAGCTAGCTCTAAGAGGGAGATATAGTGATTGTTGCAAATGACAATAGTGTTGAGAAGACATGGAGCAGACCATTCAGATGAGTTGTGGAATTTTGTAGCTTGGTGGTATGACAGGTTGGGAGTTTTGGTGGATTGGTGGAGAGATTGGTTTGCAACAGTATGTTGTGTGGTGAGTTTCCAACTCCACGGATGGATTTCCGGTGGCTTTTCATAGTGAATTGCGATGGGTGCAATTTGAGTGCTTTGGCACAGACAAGATAACTTCGTGTGTACACCAGTTTGGTGATATAGAGTCTTCATCGAGTCGTAGAGTTTCACATTTGGCAGTGAGTCGAGGTGCGACAATGTATGAGGTATTTGACCCAAGAGGATGAGGACACTTGAATAGATGAGTTGTGGAGGTATAGAGTGGACTAGACCGAGTGTCCAACCGTAGCTTAGTAATGTTTTAGGGAGAGGACACAAGTTTAGTTGCAGTGTGTGCGTAAAAACATAGAATTTTGTGAATTGGCTGATGGAATTGGGCATAAGTTCATTGGATAATCGTGACTTTGGTAAGTGGGACACTTTCCTTGGGAGGATTGCATGGTTATTATACAATGGGAGTCATTAACATATGACAGGAGCATGAGAGTTGTTCGAGAGATTCACAGAGTCTGACTTAGATATGTATGTGGAGCTTGGTATGGGGACCAAACATGTAGTCCAGGGATCTAGAACAGTGTCATTCCAAATGGAATCATGAGATGTGTTGAGAGTGACAAATGTGATATGGGTGCCAGAACTTAGGAGGAGTCTGCTTTAAGTCTCAACAGTTGAGGAGAAGGGCTATGTGGATTTGTTCCAATATTGACATGTGTTATTCATGCCCAAAGGATCTAGCTCAGACACCATAGTGGCTCTTGGAGTTAGTGAGAGTAACATGTATAGGCTAAAGGGATAGCCTATGCAAGCCATCACAAGTAGCAGCAGAGGGATAATGAATAAGGAGCAGGTGGCTCTGAAGGTTGTGCAGACTCAGAGGGAGCCCAACTTCTAAGGGAGTTAGAGGATTCAGAGGGAGTCTGACTTCAAAGGGAATCAACAAGCTCAGAGGGAGAGTCAACCGTTCATAGGGAGTCAACCTTCAAGTTTGGGTGGGAGAGAGGAGTCTTCCAAGACTGCCAGGAAGGTGTCATGGGAAGCAAGGAAAGAATCTTAGAAGCAAGAGGCTTATAGGAGCAGGATGTCTTCCAAGAAGGGACCATGCCATACAACAAAATTTGCTTCGGTGACAGAGGGAGCAACCAATCAAGTGGATTGGAGAACATTTGTGGTAGCAGATCCAATGCGTGAGACATAACTACCTCCAGGAGATATTGGAGTGGGTGAGAATACCTCCCTCACTAAGAGGGAGTGTTGATGTTTTGGTAGCATCATGTGTGATTAGACAAGCCTAATTTAATGTTGAGTTAATTTAGGCCTTCTTCCATACCCTTTAGAGTCATATAAAGGGGACATCATGTGGTAAGATGAAAAATGAAGGTGAATGTGACATTCATTCTTGGAGAGAAGGTTGTGGTGACCTTAGCCAGTTATGGAGAGGGGTTGAGTAGGCTTCAGTTCTGTTGTTTTTTTATTGTTTTGGGAAGGTAGCTTGGAGATGAGGGCTGAGAGTAGGGCCTAGACTCAAGCATAGAGAAGAGGACAACACCAAGGACCCTAGTTTGGGCAAGTATCTAGGGTAGTTTCATGTGTTCTAGGAAGAAAGGAAAGGCAACGACATATTCTTTGGTGGCTCAGCCTGCTGAGAGAGGAAGACATAGGCCTAGGAGAGGCTTGACTTGTTGAGAGAGGAAGCCACAGGCCTAGGAGAGGCTTGACCTGCTAAAATAAGTTGTTTGCAGGTGTTCTGGGCACAAAGGAAGGAAGCCACAAGTATTTGGGAGGCTCAGTCTACTGAAGGAGGACACTCGCAGGTATATAGGGCTACTAAAGATGGACTGCAAGAAGAAAGGGGGATGTTACAATCAGTTTCTGGGGCTACTACATCCAGTTAAGCCACAAGGAATAGGGCTAAGTCAACAGAGATTTGGAGCAGTTTTGAGGTAGTTGTTGATGGATGGAACAAGACTATTGCAACCAACCTCGTCATATGAAAGAGGGTTGTTACAGTCTTCCTTAGAAAAACAATTTTGTGGGAAGCTTTGAGGGGCTGTTACATCCACCCTAGCAGCAACTTAGGAACCTCAACCAAGGAGAATGAAGGGATGGAAGGACTCAGTCCTAGTGTTGAAGACCTATGTTCAAGGGCTGGAAGGACTCAACTAGACTTGTGCAAGGAGTGTAGGGAAGAGGAGGGTTTGAAGGTGCAGGGGATGCCCTAACTCTTAGCCAACATTGTATGGACAATGCAACATTGATTAAGGGTTTTCTGAGTTTATGATTTCCCTTGTTTTGACAATTTTCAGTATAAGAAAAATTGGGCCATTGTCCCTGGTACGGGAGCCCATTGTTCTGAGAATGGTTTAATAAAGAACAAGTGATTTAGGCATTAAATTCCTGTGTACTTATGTATGATTCAATTGTTGGTTTTACTTTCTATCATGCTAAATTATTAGGCATCTCAATGTGTTTATGTTCACAATTCGGAATGTGTGATTTCCATATATGTTGTTGAGAACCTAGACCAAACTTAAGGTGTGTTTGCACCAAGTCTAAGTGCACTTCAAAATTTAACACATTCTTAATGATCCTTGTTCAAACGGTTGTATAGAATCCATTGAATTTTCCACTATTTAAAATGTAACATATATTTAGATTTTTTTATTTAAAAAAGGAAACAATGTAACATATATTTAGATTTTTTTATTTAAAAAAGGAAACTAGAATAATGCTTTTCAATAAAACTAAGTGTGAAGCATCTAGAACCACTTTATTGTTTGAAATTTTATGGTAAATGTCATACTTGCTGAAATGGTTACATCAACTTGTTTTTTTTACGAAACTAAGCATGTCATATCTTGACGAAAATTGATTTTAATAAGCAAAATATCACTCTCCCACTTAACCAAAACACTAAAATATTTCATAACTATTTTCCATCATATAAAATTTCGATGTAAGATTTCTTTAATTTTTTCTAATCTTAATGATAATTGTTTAATCAAATTTACTAGAGTATTTTATAACCAAGAGAGACCCCTTTAGACTTGGGGTTTTAGGTTGAAATTTGATACACATAAATGTTTTTTTAACCATAAAAATATTTAAATATATTAAATATATTAAATCATTTTATAACCAAGAGACCCCTTTAGACTTGGGGTTTTAGGTTGAAATTTGATACACATAAATGTTTTTTTAATAATAAAAATATTTAAATAAATTAAATATATTAAATTATTTTTAACTAGCTTCATTTGATCACATAATGCCATTTGATTTGGTGAAAGACTTGAAGATCGTGAGTTAGTAGTATTTATTTCATCAAAATCATTTAGGACTTGCACTTCCCCTCTTTATTGTTTATGAACGAGCACGTATAAGTAAACATAAATATAATCATGTCATTGGTAAGACTTGAATTATGATGGGATGTCTAATTGCTTTTACCAACCCAACAAACCACCATTAAAAAGATATAAGCATTTAACAATGATAGGTGTTTTTTTTTAAAGGATATAATAAAATGTGAAATTTCAATATTATTGAGTTTAGTACACAGCTTAAAATCTAGAGGTTTCATGGTTAGGATACAACGTTTATTTAAAGGTATTTAAAAATATAAACAAATCCATTTACTTTATTATCTTAAGATGTACCACCCCTAGATTTAGATAAGTTTATGTTTATGTCCACATTCAATACATCTAATATATTATCTAAAGTAAATGCACTATACAAGAAAATGGATCTTTGTGTTTTTTTTGGTTACAGAACATAATTTGTCTTAGATATAGGTGTTTTATGAGGCATTACTTGCACTAAAAGCTTTGTTTTTTGAAAAGTTGGTTTTGCAATGAAAGTCTTTTGTTGATGTGATAATATCTTTCCTCACTTTTTTTTTTGTAGGTAAGTATCTATTATATTGGTTATAAACATAATATACAAAGAAAGTCAAGTAATATTAGTCTAAACATGTTCATACTTGCCTCTGACAGTGGCTATCTTAGATTTATCTAGATAACAAAGATAAAAGCAAAAACTGGAACCAAAGTCTCTTCCATCGAGATTCATGAGAAACCCGGGGGTGGAGGGTTGCAAAAACATCCTACTGGACAACATCGTTCGAATATTTCGGCCCAGAGAAGTGCCTTGATGGGGGAAGTGAAGGTCCCACCCAACTGGTGTGCTATCTAAGTGAGGACCTCAATCATATAACCATTATGTATCTCCAAAGCTTCCATTATTCCCTTCAGCTATATGAAATCCTCCTCTTTTGGCAACATCCCCAAAGCCACCAGTGTTTTGTTATGCCAATATAGTTCTAAGGTACGAAAGAATTTAGAATTCCATGTTTTGGTGCAACCCAAGTCCAGAACTAAACCCTCGACCCAATTTTCCACCTCATCATCCTCCTTAAATTCGCGCATAAGATGAACTTCCTCCTCCAGTTCTTGCATTTCATATTTATTCTTCATTAGGGATTGTATCCTCACACAACCTTGTTTCTTCTCTAGCTACTTTGACAACTTAGGATTGAGTTGTGGAGGGATGGCCTCGCTTCCTACCCCATGGAGCCATGACTAGTGGAACATAAAATGGAGAAAGATAACACGAACCAATCACAGAGACAAAATAAGCTCCAACCCCTTCCAACATTACAATTGTTAGAACCCGAGTCCAACAAATAAAGAAATCCTAGGTCGAGCAGACTCTTGCCCTCAAATTGTTGTACATTCTACTCATTGGAAATAGAATGATGATAGTTTGAGCTTGGATCTTCCATTCTAGGTGGGTATTCATAAGCATGAGCCAAATATCCTCCCACATTATCCTCACTTGTGCCAAATCTGAGTGTTGGGTCAGTTTCAATCCGAGCTTCATCCAAAGATGGGAAATTTTCTGTGTTGTGCCTTTCATCCCACTCAACATTATAATCAACGCCCTCTATATGTCATCCTCCAAGTACACCAATGGAGCGATGCAAGGTGACATAAATAACCAGGAAGGGTTCTTCCCCTGAGTAGAGAGCACAAAGAGGCATAACATATGCATCATCCCCATGCATGCCTTCATCAAGGCCTATGTATTGACTTAGCTCTTGGCGTACACCCATCTCCGATCGAGTTATGTCTAGAGGGATCCTTGAGGGGACGTAAGTTTTATTGCATGGGATGGACACTTGTTCCCTTGGACAAAGCGCCACCGCCCACACTTCAATTGTTGCTCTAGGTTGATCAGGGGATCAAACTTTGCTCAATTTTCAAAGTGCTCGGAATGCGACGAAAACATTGCCATTGCGTCCGTCTCATCTTCCTGATTCCGGCGGTATATTTACTTTCTCAAACGGAGTCCGTATGGAGGAGATATCGCGATCTGTCCGCCAAGCCAAACATGCAAAAAAATTTAGATGCTGACTGTACCTGTCCATATAGTTCGTACAATCCGTATGGTGACGTGGCAGGGCCATACCATCCATACAATGATGTGGCATCCGATGACATGGCAGGATCCAGTTGGTTGTTAGAGGCGAATGATGTGATGACACGTGTTGTTCTATGATTGGTGGTTTGATGCCACGTGGCCCAATCAAGGGCTGCCACGTGGCACCTTTATATTGGTTAGTTCTTATATGCAAAATATATTGGAGGTCACGGGGTTCGACCCCCGGACCTCCCCACACAACCCATGCCTTCACCCGACCGCCCGACCATTGGGCCACAGATTGGTTCTTATTACATATATGTGATTGAATACATTTGAATTTACGAAATTGTAATGTGGGCGGGGGGTCGGGCCGGGGCTTAGCCCCGGCCCGCGGTCGTTTTGATTCACATATGACCCAACACATATTTTATAGCCCGACCGTTTGGCGCGAATTGTATTGTATTTTATATATAACATATACCAATGTGTACGCGCGGGGTTTGAAACCAAGACCCGTGGTTTCATATATATAACCGTGTGTTAAATGTTGGCGCGGGTTTGAAACCACATGTGACCCCAAACCGGAAGTTGCAC
>ML787792.1:456523-515991 GCA_009831015.1 Picea engelmannii
GGTCGTTTTGATTCACATATGACCCAACACATATTTTATAGCCCGACCGTTTGGCGCGAATTGTATTGTATTTTATATATAACATATACCAATGTGTACGCGCGGGGTTTGAAACCAAGACCCGTGGTTTCATATATATAACCATGTTTTAAATGTTGGCGCGGGTTTGAAACCACATGTGACCCCAAACCGGAAGTTGCACGGTTATAATGGGTATAACCACCATTTGCCAACACGCGAGGTCACATGGCCATACGCCCAGGTGCCGAGGCGGTTAGGGGCTGGCGCGCCCTTAACCGTCCTACGGTTTGCACCGTTGGCACGGTTGCGCCCAGTGCTGGGTTTTTACGCTTAAAAGAGCGTGTGAGCCAGGTTCATGCAAGGAGGGTGCGAATTGTAGAACCAGAGACAACAAGCTTGAAGAGGGAGACTTCCAGGAGGCCTAACTTCTTCATTTTTCGACCGATTGAGGTGCCGAAAGAGCCCAGACAGGGGTTTTGGGACGCTGGGAAGCCATTGGAGCAGTCNGTTTGTCAATTTGAGCATTGTAAGACATGTTTTTGAGCACTTTTTGAGCAATTAATAATAATGATCCATTGGAAGCTGGACCAGGAGATGTAGCCCAGAAGAGGGGTGAACTCCTTTATCAATTGCTGTGCACATGTGTTTATGTTCTATGTTTATGCTGCTGTCTATGTGTATTTTGCATAAGTAATCCTTAATTTATGTGTTGCAAATTGATCCTGTTGCTTTAAACACATAACATTTAACTTGCAATAATAATTCAAGTTTTTCAAGTCTTCTTCAATTTTAGATCATAGGTGGTTTCGAGAACACCCCATCCATGGGTCTTCCCTCACTTTGATACTAAAATCATTTACAATTTTGGTGTCACGCCTTATGGGAATTATTTGGCTCATGGTTGTTATCTAAACCCTCTAAAAGTACAATTTTTTACTATAATCACATCTCTATGATGGGATTATGATCCACATTAATACTTCCTCTTGTGATGCATGTATGTGTTGGGTGTGTGGGTGGCAAATAATACCATATGAATATCATTTATCAGAGAGAGGTTGTTTATGTTGCATTCATGAATCAAAAGCTTTGCTAGTTTAGAGGTTGATTTTAGGGTGTAATTCCTTGAGTTAAGGTGATGTAGTAGCATCTTCCCCCACATTGAGACTAACATAGTTGACCATTTAAGCTTCATGATTCGTCTAGTCTCTTTGAATTCCTCTTGCGATGAATGTGTTGGGTGTGTGGGTGGAAAATAATACCATATGAATATAATTGATTAGAGAGAGGTTGTTTATGAGGCATTCATGCATCAAAAGATTTGCTAGTTCAAATTTTGATTTTAGGGTGTAAGTCCTCAATTCAAGGTGATGTAGTAACATCTTCCTTCACTTTGAGACTAACATAGTTGACTATTTAAACTTCATGATTCATTAGCATTGGATCTCTTTAACTTGTAATTGTTATCTATATGATATTTTTATTTAAAATGAATTACTACAATGATGCCCCTATGATTAAATTTCATTCCACATCACAACTTCCTCTCGTCACTCTCAACTTCCTCTCCTCACCCTCACTACAAACACGACCATTATGTTTAACTCCAAAAATATTCATTATACTTAACTCCAAAAACAACAAAGGCTCGTAATTTCAAGAAGTCCCCAATGTAGGCCACAACTAGTCACTCCATGATAGGTCACCATAAGGATCCACAAAACACATGCACCTTTAAATGATGTTAAATATTAAAGCGAAGGAGGATAAAGCCAGAGGGCCCTTGCTACTCCAAAAGAAACGTTCAAATTCAAAAAAATGTTAATGAATATAATACATCATAAACAATAAAAAAAAGATAGAGTGGGCACATTCTTATAAAAATAGTCCCATGCAAAATATCTAACATCCATGATTTAAAAAAAATATCTTTCTTTATAGGAAAACCCTTTACTTCACCAAGGAAGATGAGTATTAATATGGGACAAATTTCAAGACAGGGACGCGCCATTATAGCAAAATGACATGTAACACTACATCAATAATGTGGATAACTTAAAGATCGTGTACAAGGTATGACACTGAAATTGCTAAAAATGTTAGTATTAGAGTGAGGGAAGTGTAAAATTTGATGATTGTAACACATCGATGGTGGGGCTTCAAAATTTCGTTCTTCTTAGGAAAATAAAAATCCCCATCCGGGGTCTCTATTCCATTATGCTCTTCCATAGCTTTCCAACCACAGTCTCCATGCTTCGAACCGAGATCAGAGATGACCGATATCCTCTCCCAAGTTCTTCGGGTTCTTCCATCCATCTATACTCGCATATGAATGCGGTCTATGACCAGACGCCAAGACAACAGGTGCCAAGACAACCGTCACGCGAATCCTCCGAAGTGGAAAATATCCAAAGTTCACAATCCGACGTTGTGTGTCCTCAGATATTTTGACGACCCTGATTCACTTCAGGACATCGACATTCAGGAGTTTCAAACACTCCAAATCCTTTTCTCCCCGAAGTATTCCATACTTGGAGTTACAGATCGAGCGCCACGTGCCCCTCGTGATAGACGGTTGTGATATACTTTGAGACTTTGACGTTCGAGAGTTTCAAACACTCTAAAGCCTTTTTCCTCTGAAGTATTCCGTACCCAGAGTTATAGATTGAGTGCCACGCGTCCCCTTCCAACGGATAGTTCCGATGGATTTCGACACTTCGAGACTTCACTCTTCGTGTTCCTACAGAGTTTTCTTCTCCAGAGTTAATGATCTACTACCACGTGCCTTCTTGTGCCAACAACTAGGATCTACTTCGACACTTCGGGGATTTTTGACCTCAAATCCTCCGAAGTTCTGAAGTCCCAGACTCCCAGAATCCCAGTCATTTCACCAAAAACATGGGCGAGGTGGGCACATACCAGGGGCTGACATGTAGCTAGGTTGGGGTTGACATGTTCCCTCATCTGGGATGACATGTATCACATTCCAAAGGACTATAGGGTATGTGATGCGCCTGAATCCTAGTGGCACGTGGATCGTCTAGCTTAAATCCACATCACCATGGATTGCATCATCGAGCCTCGTTGCTCTGATCTGATCGTCTTTCAACATCCATCAGATTTTCACGATCGAGATCCGACCAATACCTATTTGTTCACAGATCGACGGTTCACAGTGATTGTGGGGCCCCGACGTGCTCGCTCTTTATCGAAGAGCTCAATCTCCCCAATCTGAAAATTTATCGCCTGACTCTACTTAATCATTGTCGTTGATCCTCCACCCTGACGAGATCAATGATGTTGGTTGATTGCGGGCTGTGAACTGGCACGTCCGTTAATTTCACCTTCACGCTCTGCAATGATTCCCAACCATCGATCTTTGTTCACGGATCGACGGTTCACAATGATTTTGGGGCCCAATATCCGCAATCTGGAAAGTGCTCGCCTGACTTTGTTTAATCGTGATCGTTGATCATCTACCCCGATGAGATCAACGATGTTGGTTGATTGCGGGCTGTGAACTAGCACATCCGTTAATTTAACCTTTGCGCTCCACAATGATTCCCAACCATTGATCTAATCAAACGACTGGTGTTTGATCTGTTAACCCCAATGAATCTTTGAGTTGATATGATGACTGAGATAGGTTTTCATCCCGATGAACGACTCACATCCATCTCCTCTGTTAGGTTCTTGAATAATCTATGACTCTTGTTACTCCGGGAGTTCGGGTAACTTTGAATATAGTGAGTTTTGATATCCTAGGGCTTCGAACTCTCGAAGCTCCGAAACCATCATGAGCTAGCTCCTTCAGATGAATCTTGGGCTATGAGATCCACTCTTAGCCGAGTTTTGGTTAAGGTCAGGGGTGTGATTTCAAGGTCTCTCGGGCTACTGGTTTGAAGGAAACGCCTTCCTATCTCGCAGAACTTTAAGTTCTGAAATAGGTCAGGGTAAACTTGTGAGATTACCGAGACAGTAGCAGTGCCAAGAGGCTTGCTCCGACTCTGGAGCTGTGAGGTAGCCCCCTGGGAAAAACACCTTCGAGGGTTAAACTGGATCATACGGGAAAGCATAAGCATAAGTTCTCAAGGAAGCCAACATATACACATAACTTAATCATTTCAATACATAATCCATTTACAGATATGTAAATACATGCATGCAACCATTAATTCCCAATTCAATGCATAGAGTATGAAAACACTTATTAGAACCAGATAACGTGAAGCGACTGCTGGAAGGGGTGCCTGTTTCCACCCAACCATAAGCTCAGTCACTCCTAACGGATTTACCACTAGCCACCCCTGAGCTAGACCACGATGCTTTGAGATTGAATCTTTTCTTCCGGCACAGAAATAGATAGGGACGAAGGTTACTCTCCTTCTCTCGACTCAGTCTTTATTTCCCGCGATCAGAACACACTCTTTTCATAGCTCCCCCTTGAACCCCAGAGCTTAGTCCCTTGTCTCTGCACTCTTCACAACTATTCCTTTATCCACCACACCTTCCTTTCTAGCCTTTCTCAACAAGATTGCATGTGGCTCGAATTCCCAGTCCGTGGTCAGATATGGAAGCCTTACAGATGGGCGGTATTCTCCATCCCCTCATTAACTCTTGAGTAGGTCTTCCCACCTACCAGCCTGACAGACATTCATTCCTGGGTCAAAGGGTTGTTTTGATCCTAGGAAATTAAATCCAGCAAAGTACCGCTCTGGTGAAGGGTAACGCAACCATTCCTGGTCCCCTTCACCAGCTCTTTCATAGAATTCATGGTCTCTCTTAGCACATCCACTTTTCAACAATCATGCAACACTTATGCATTTTCTATTAAAATAATATAATTTACATTCATCGACCATTTATACAAAGGTCCATCAAATCAAACATTCACACATATTAAGTTTTCCAGTCTCTTGGCCACTATAGTTATATTTACAAACTGGGGGAAAGATGGTGTTACAATTCCTTCCCCCTTAAAAGAACATCGTCCTCGATGTTCTATCTGTCAACATGCTATGTATATACAAAAGTAAACAAAATTGGATATGCCTATTTCATGGCATCCTCCATTTCTCATGTAGCCTCATCTGGGCCAAAGTGTTTCCACTGCACCTTGACCCATGCAATGGTTTGGTTCCTAAGTGAGGTTTCCTTACTATCTATTATGCATTGAGGTTCTGGCAGGAATTATCCCTCTGAATCCACCTGGATCACAGACTAGTCAATTATATGATTAGAATCATGTACATATTTCTTCAATAATGAAACATGGAAAACATTATGTGCCTTTACTGTGGGAGGGAGTGCTAGCCTATAGGCTACAGGTCTCACTATATCTAAGACTTCAAAGGGTACACAATATTGAGGTGCCATCTTGGCACAAGCTCCCATTTTCAGGGAACTCTTCCTGGGTCTAACTCTGAGATAGACATGGTCTCCTATATTGAACTCTATGGGAGTTCTCTTTCTGTCAGTGTAGCTCTTTTGTCTATCCTGAGCAATTTTTCAGATTTTGTTTTATCTGAATCACTTGTTGTTCCATTGCTTTCAGCATGTCTGGTCTGATTGTAATTCTATCCATTGGATTACTCCAGCTGATTGGAATCTTGCACTGTCTACCATAGAGGGCTTCAAAAGGGATCATCTTTAGTGACTCTTGAAAATCGTTGTTGTAGGCAAATTCTACCAATGGAAGGTAGTCTTCCCACTTCTTAGGCTGATGCATTACATGCATCCTTAACATGCCTTCTAATATTTGGTTTACTCTTTCTGTCTCTTCATCAGCTTGGGGGTGATAGGTTGTGCTAAACAACAATTTAGTTACAAGACCAACCATCAAGGATTTCCAAAATCTTGAAGTGAATTTTGTTTCTCTGTCGGATATAATATCTCTAGGCATCCCATGCAGTCTGAATATCTCCTTCATTAAGATGTTGGCAATATCTATTGCCTTGCAAGTCAACTTGACAGGAACAAAGTGAGCAAACTTGCTCAATTTGTCCACCACTACCATGATGGCATCATTCTGCTTAGTCGATTTTGGTAATCTGGCGATGAAATCCATGGAAATGGTTTCCCATTTCCATTCTGGAATTGGTAGAGGTTGTAACAACCCCGTTGGGTGCCAATGTTCTGCCTTAACTTGCTGACATTCTAGGCACTTAGCTAGATAGTCTGCTATGTCCTTTTTCAGTCCAGGCCAATAGAATTGTTTCCTAGTGGTCGTGATCATTTTCTGATATCCCGGGTGACCAGTATATGGTTTCTTGTGTAGTTCATCCATTATGAACCTCTTAAAGTCAACACAACTTGGAATATACAATCTGTTTTAGTAGGTCAACATGCCTTCATCGAGCATCTGATAGTCTTCATACTTTAGCCCTGTAGGTTCTTTCCTGAGGTATGAGGTCACGGTCTTGAAGAGTGAATTTGTTTCTTGTGCATTCCTGATTCTTTCCTTGACATCCATTTCATAGGTGCTTACTGCTGCCAGGTGAATCGTTTTCACAGTTATGCTAAGGGCATCGCCCACCCTATTTTCCTTGCCTTTGATGTGTTTGATTTCGAAATCAAACTCACTAAGGAGAGCCATCCACCTAGCTTTTCTAGCATTGAGTTTTGGTTGATCAAACAGGTGCCTCAACCCACATTGGTATGTCATGAGTACAAATCTCGTATCCAGAAGGTAATGCCTCCACATTTTTAAAGCATGCACTATGGAAACCAACTCTAGATCATGGATCACATAATTGATATCATGCTCATTCAATTTCCTGAATTCCTAACAAATTACACATCCTTCTTGCATAAGGACTCCTCCGAGTCCTTCCTTGCAAGAATATGTACACACGAGGAAGTCATTATCAGGGTCTACATTATTCAACACGAGTGCATGGGTCGGAAGGTATTTCAGTTCATGAAATATTTCTTCACATTCTGATGTCGAAGTGAATTTAACCCCCTTTTTCTAGAGGGAAGTGATTGGACAACCAATCTTGGAAAATCCTTTTATGAACCTTCTATAATATCCTGCTAAGCCCATAAAGGATCTGATATCAGATACATCCTTTTGGGTAGGCCATTCCATAATAGATCTGATCTTGTCAAGGTCTACTGCCACCCCTTCTTCAGAAATAACATGGCTCAAGTAATGTACTTGCTTATGGAAAAAGTCACACTTGCTAAACTCAGCGTAGAGTTGATGCTCTCTTAGTTCTTGAAGTACAAGTCTAAGATGTTCTTCATTCTCTTATTTGTTCTTGGATTAGATTAAGATATCATCAATGAAAACCAATACAAAATGTGTCTAGGAATTTGCTGAGTACATTGTTCATCAAGCACATAAAAGTGGTGGGGGCATTGGTTAATCCAAATGGAACCACCGCAAATTCATAGTGACCATACCTTGTCCTGAAGGTTTTGTGGATGTCTTCATCCTTGATTCGGACTTGATGGTATCCAGACCTCAAGTCAATCTTTGAGAAAATGGAAGCAACCCCTAATTGGTCGAACAAGTCATCGATTCTTGGGAAGGGGTACTTGTTCTTTATGGTTGTTTTATTGAGTTGTCTATAATCTATGCATAGTCAGAGTGTGCCATATTTCTTTTTCACAAACAAGGTTGGTGCTCCCGATGGAGACACACTGGGCTAGATGTAACCTTTGTCCATCATTTCCTTTAGTTGTAGCTTGAGCTCAACTAGCTCGGGTGTACTTGTCCTATAGGGTGTCCAAAACACTGGCACTGCTCTTGGTGCAAGTTCTATCGAGAATTCAATGGTCTCTTCTCGAAGGTAGACCCGATACCTCTTCTGGAAACACGTCTTATACTCTCTTAATATGGGGTATTCCTCTAGGTTTGATTTGTCATCCTCAACATATACCAACACCTGTATTTCATAGAGAGGACATCCCTTTCTGCAATACTTTTTCATTTGAAGGGCTGATATTTGTCTCACTGAGACAGGATTCTGAATCCCTTTGAGGGTTATCTTTCTCCCTTATTCATTTACACATTCTAAAGTTTTATGGTAACAATCCAACTAAGTTTTATAAACATCCAACCAATCGATACTAATCAACAAGTCATAAGATCCTAGGGGAAGTATATTAAGGGTCGCTTGGGTGGGAAATCCATCCATGATGAATTGGAAAGCTGGTATGACCTCTGCTAATTTTCTTTTGGTTCTAGTGGCTAGTTGTACCAACAATGTCTTAACATGTCTAAATGGTTGCATTTTACAGTTATCAACAGTATGAGGGGCCACATAAATCAAGTTAGAACCAGGGTCAATTAAAATAGAAACTAGACGATTGGCGATCATACCTTCCATCTCCATCACTGAAGCTTGGTGGTCGGCTTGTTTATTATCCAAAGCCGTATAAATCTGTGGCATGCTCATAGCCACATCATTAACTGTGGTAGATTCTTGGATGTTGTATACTCTCCTACTGTTCCGTTGTCTGTGTGGGAAATCCCTCAACAAATGTTCTTCTTCGCAACCCCAACATTTCAAGGGTTCTCTCTTTGGGTTATCATTCTTTCCTGGGGTTGATCCAAAAGGTTTATTTCCACTCTGTGAGTGGAAATTCTGTTGATACAAACTTCGGGTAGGAAGGCTCATCCTTGAATCCTTCCTATAGTTCTTAAATCTTGAGGATTTAAATCCCTTCTTATTTAACCCCGAACTACTCTTCTTCTTCCAATCCTCACGAGGTTCTGTCTGACGCTCGAACTGTTCATAACAATACCTTTCCTTCCAAATAGTGTCTTTTAAGGTCTTTGGCTCGTCAAACTCAATCCTGTTGCAATGGGTCTGAGGTAACCCATTGATAAATTGTTGCACTTTTACCTTTTCATATTTTATGTAGGGTACATACCTCAACAACTCTTATTGACATATTCCTCTATGATGCGTTGTCCCAACTTGAGTTCATAGAACTCCTTAGTCTTCCCATCAAAGTATTTCTCTGACATATACTTCTTCTTGAAGTGTTTCTCAAACTGTTTCCATGATAAATCCTCTTCATGGATTCCTTTCACATTCTTAATATCTTCCCATCAAATGGAATCCTTTCCATTCAGGTTGAAGATGGCTATTCGAGCCTTCAAGTTTTCAGAATAGTCATGAAATCTAAAGTACTTATTTAAACCAAGAAGCCAAGATTCTGCCTCTTCCCCTTTCTCAATATCTCCATTGAAAGAGGATGGTTTGGATTTCTTGAACTCTTCAGGGTCATGATTTTTGGAATGTTTTTGCTTCTTTCCTTTCTTTTGAGAATGTGAGCTAGTTTTTCTACTAGAATATCCATCGGAGTTGCCAGTTCCCTTTCCAGAGGACTCTCCCGATGAGTGTCCATTGCCTCTAGGTTGGGCCTTCCTCGAGGTACTTCTCCTTATGTGGCCACTTATGGGACCATGTTTTCATATTTCAGGTGGACTTTGACTTCTCTCTGTATGTCGTTGATCCACTTGACTGGTTCTAAGTCCATACTGTAGCTGCCTCTGTATATCAGATAAGATCTGCATCAATACTGCATTGATTTTCGTTTGTTTTTATTTCTCCTTTATCAATCTCTCGTTATCATCCTTACAACTCTGTAATTCGGCCATAAGGCTTCTTACAGTTTCAGCGAGATCCGGAGGGGTCTCCGCCGCGCTCCTCTCGTCAGACTCTTCGTCCCTATTATGGGAGCCATCCCCCACTTCATGGTGTGTCACCATACTTTATGCTTGTGGTTTCCCGTGATTCACTGACTGCTGGAGTGGTGACAAAACACTTGCTGTTATCTAACATTCTATTAGTTCATGAACACCACATAATTTGTTTTTTTTTTTTTTTTAAATACACACACAAAGTAGAAAGTTTTCATTCTTTTATTTAGTAAATAGTTTAACCAGACTTCTTTAGGAAAGGGGTAAGGTAGGGCGTCACCCTTAAGATTTTCTTTAAACACAGTTTTTAAGCGACTCGTCCATGAGCCCAAGCAGGCCAAGTGTTGTAACCATTCTCTCATACAAATTTGTAACACACCCATGGTGGGGCGTCAACATTTTGTTCTTCTTAAGAAAATCAAAACCCCCATTGAGGGTCTCTATTCCATTATGCTCTTCCAAAGCTTTCCATCCATGGTATCCATCCTCTAAACGAAGCTTAGAGCTGGCATATATCCTCTCCAAGTTCTTGTAGTTCTTCCATCCATCTATACTCGCATATGACCGTGGGATATGACCAGACGCCAAGACAATAGGTGCCAAGACAACCGCCGTGCGAATCCTCCGGAGTGGAAAATCTCCGAAGTTCACAATCTGACGCCATGTTTCCTTAGAGATTTTGATGGCCCTGATTCACTTCGGGATGTCGACATTCACGAGTTTCGAACGCTCAAAGCCTTTTCTCCCTGCAGTATTTTGTCCATGGAGTTAAAGATTGAGCGCCACACGCCCCTCATGATGGATGGTTGTGATATACTTTGGGACTTCGACATTCGAGAGTTTCAAACACTCCAAATCCTTTTTCCTCTGAAGTATTCTGTACCTAGAGTTATAGATTGAGCGCCACACGTCCCCTTCCAACGGACGGTTTCGATGGATTTCGACACTTCGGGACTTCACTCCTTGTTTTCCTCCGGAATGCTCTTCTATGGAGTTAACGATCTACTACCACATGCCTTCCTGTGCCAATGACTAGGATCTACTCCGACACTTCGACACTTCGAGGATTTTCGAAGCACCTCAAATCCTCCGGAGTCCCGAAGTCCCGGAATCCCAGTCATTTCACCAACCACGTGGGAGAGGTGGGCACATACCATGGGTTGAAACGTAGCTGGGTCAGGGGCGACATGTGCTCTTGTATGGGATGACACATATAATGTTCCAAAGGACTATAGGGTATGTGATGCGCTTGAATCCAAGTTGCACGTGGCTCATCAAGATTAAATCCATGTCACCATGGATGGCGTCACTGAGCCTCGTCGCTCCGGTTTGATCATATTTCAAAATCCATCATATTTTCACGGTCGAGATCCAACCGATACCAATTTGTTCACAGATTGATAGTTCACAGTGATTGCGAGGCTCCGACATGCTCACTCTTTATCGGAGAGATCAATCTCTGCAATATGAAAAGTGCTCACCTGAATTTTCTTAATCGTGGTCGTTGATCCTCCACCCCGACAAGATCAACGACATTGGTTGAGTGCCAGCCATGAACATGCACGTCCGTTAATTTCACCTTCACACTCTATAATGATTCCCAACCATCGATCTTTGTTCATAGATCGACAGTTCACAGTGATTGCGGGGCCCAATCTCCGCAATTTGGAAAGTGCTCATGCAACTCTGTCTAATCGTGGTCATTGATCCTCCACCCCAACAAGATCAACGACGTTGGTTGATTATGGGCTATGAACTATAACGTCTGTTAATTTCACCTTCATGCTCTGCAATGATTCCCAACCATCGATCTAATCGAACGACTAATGTTTGATCTGTTAACCCCAATGGATCTTTGAGTCGATCTGACGACTGAGATAGGTTTTCCTCCCAATGAACGACTCACATCCATCTCCTTTGTTAGGTTCTTAAATCATCTATGTCTCTTGTTACTACGGGAGTTCGAGTAACTTTGACTATCGTAAATTTTGGCATCCGAGGGCTTTGAACTCCCGAAGCTCCGAAACCATCATGAGCTAGATCCTTTCGGGCTTGGTGCAGGGTTCTTAGACCCAGGTCACATGGACCTTTAGATGACTCTTTGGCTATGAGCTCCACTCTTAGCCGGGTTTTGGTTAAGGCCATGGGCTCGATTTCAAGGTCTCTCAGGCTACTGGTTTGAAGGAAACGCCTTCCTAACTCGTGGAACTTTAAGTTCTGAAACATGGCGGGGTAAACTCATGAGATTACCAAGATGGTAGCAATGCCAAGAGGATTTCTCCGATTCCGGATCTGTAAGGTATCCCCATGGGGAAAAAATCTTCGAGGGTTAAACTAGAGCATACAGGAAAGCATAAGCATAAGTTCTCAAGGAAGCCAACATATACACATAACTTAATCATTTCAATACAAAAGCCATTTACATATATGTACATTGTAAATACATGCATGCAACCATTAATTCCCAATTCAATGCACAGAGTATGAAAACACTTATCAGAACTAGATAACGTGAAGCGACTTATGGAATGGGTCCTCGTTTCCACCCAACCATAGGCTCGGTCACTCCGAACAGATTTACCACTAGCCACCCCCGAGCTAGACCACGATGCTTTGAGATTGAATCTCTTCTTCTGGCACATAAATAGATAGGGACGAAGGTTAATCTCCTTCTCCCGACTCAATCTATATTTCCCGCGACCAGAACACACTCTTTTCACAGTTCCCCCTCGAACTCGAGAGCTCAGTCCCTCGTCTCTGCACTCTTCGCTGGTCTTCCTCTATCCACCACACCTTCCTTTCTTGCCTTTATCAGTAAGATTGCATGTGGCTTGAATTCCTAGTTTGTGGTCAGGTCTGGAAGCCTTAGAGATGGGCGGTCTGCCCCATCCCCTCATTAACTACCGAGGAGGTCTTCCCACCTACCAGCCTGACTGACATTCATTCCTAGGTTAGAGGGTTGTTCTGATTCTGAGCAATTAAATACAAACAAATATTGGTTCGGTGAAGGTTAACGCAACCATTCCTGGTCCCCTTCACCATCTCTTTCACAACATTTGTGGTCTCTCTTAGCACATCCCCTTTTTAACATTCATGCAACACTTATCCATTTTCTATCAAAATAATAGAATTTACATTCATCGACCTTTTATAAAAAGGTCGATCAAATCAAACATTCACACATATTGAGTTTTCCATAGTCTCTTGGCCACTATAGTTATATTTACAAAGTGGGGGAAACATGGTGTTATAATTCCTTCCCCCTTAAAGGAACATTGTCCTTGATGTTCTATCTGTCAACATGCTATGTATATACAAAAGTATACAAAATTGGATCTGCATGTTTAATGGAATCCTCCATTTCCCACGTAGCCTCATCTGGGCCAAAGTGTTTTCACTGCACCTTGAATTGTGAAATGGTTCGGTTCCTGAGTGAGGTTTCCTTCCTATCTAGTATGCATTGAGGTTCTGGTAGGAATTCTCTCTCCGGATCCACCTGGATCATAGACTAGTCAATTATATGATTAGAATTATTTACATATTTCTTCAATAATGAAACATGGAAAACATTACGTGCCTTTACTGTGGCAGGGAGTGCTAGCCTATAGGCTACATGTATCAATCTATCTAAGACTTCAAAGGGTCCACAATACCGAGGTGCCAACTTGGTACAAGATCTCATTCTCAGGGAACTCTTCCTAGGTCTAACTCTGAGATAGACATGGGCTCCTATCTTGAACTCTCTGGGAGTTCTCTTTCTGACGACATAACTCTTCTGTCTATCCTGAGCAATTTTCAGATTTTGTTTTAACTGAATCAATTGTTGTTCCATTTCTTTCAACATGTTCAGTCTGATTGTAATTCTATCCATTGGATTACTCCAGCTGATTGGAATCTTTCAATGTATACCATAGAGGGCTTCAAAAGGGCTCATCTTTAGTGACTCTCGATAACCGTTGTTGTAGGAAAATTCTACCAATGGCAGGTAGTATTCCCATTTCTTAGGCTGATGCATTACATGCATCCTTAACATGCCTTCTAATATTTGTTTACTCTTTCTGTTTGTCCATCAGTTTGGGGGTGATAGGTTGCGATAAACAACAATTTAGTCTCAAGACTGGCAATCAAGGATTTCCAAAAGCCTGAAGTGAATTTTGTGTCTCTGTCAGATATAATCTCTCTAGGCATGCCATGCAGTCTAAATATCCCCTTCATCAAGATGTTGGCAATATCTATTTCCTTGCAAGTTGACTTGACAGGAATGAAGTCAACAGACTTGCTCATTTTTTCCACCACTACCATGATGACATCGTTATGCTTAGCCGATTTTGGTAATCTGGAGATTAAATCCATGGAAATGGTTTCCCATTTCCATTCTGGAATTGGTAGAGGCTGTAAAAACCCTGCTGGGTGCCATTGTTCTGCCTTAACTTGCTGGCATTCTAGGCACTTAGCTAGATAGTCTGCAATGTCCTTTTTCATTCCAAGCCAATATAATTGTTTCCTAGTGGTCGTGATCATTTTCTGATATCTCGGGTGACTAGTATATGGTCTCTTGTGTAGTTCATCCATTATGAACCTCTTCAAGTTGTCAAAAATTGGAATATACAACCTATTTCTGTAAGTCAGGAGATCTTCATTGAGCATCTGATAGCCTTCATACTTTATCCTTGTAGGCTCTTGCCTTAGGTATGAGGTTACAGTCTTGAAGAATGTATATGTTTCTTGTGCATTCCTGATTCTTTCCTTGACATCTGTTTCATAGGTGCTTACTTATGCCAGGTGAATCATTTTCACACTTCTTCTAAGGGCATCGACCACCCTATTTTCCTTCGTTTTGATGTGTTCGATTTCGAAATTGAAATCGCTAAGGAGAGACATCCACCTAGATTGTCTACCATTGATTTTTGGTTGATCAAACATGTGCTTCAACCCACAATGGTCTGTCATGAGTACAAATCTCCTACCCAGGAGGTAATGCCTGCACATTTTTAAATCATGCACTATGGCATCCAACTCTAGATCATGGGTCACATAATTGATTTCATGCTCATTCAATTTCCTAGATTCGTAGCAAATTACATGTCCTTCTTTCATAAGGACTCCTCCGAGTCCTTCCTTGCAGGCATCCATACACACGAGGAAGTCATTATCATGGTCTGCAATCTTCAAAATAGGTGCATGGGTCAGAAGGTATTTCAGTTCCTGAAACCTTTCTTCACATTCTGATGTCCAAGTGAATTTAACCCCCTTTTTCTGGAAGGCATTGATTGGACAACCAATCTTGGAAAATCCTTTTATGAACCTTCTATAATATCCTGCTAAGCCCATAAAGGATTTGATATCGGACACATCCTTTGGTGTAGGCCATTCCATAATAGATATGATCTTGTCAGGGTCTACTGCCACCCCTTCTTCATAAATAACATGGCCCAAGTAATGTACTTGCTTCTGGAAAAATTCACACTTGCTAAACTTAGCGTAGAGTTTATGCTCTCTTAGTTCTTGAAGTACAAATCTAATATGTTGTTCATGATCTTCTCTGTTCTTGGAGGATATTAAGATATCATCAATGAAAACCAATTCAAATATGTTTAGGAATTTGCTGAGTACATTGTTCCTCAAGTACATAAAAGTGGCAGGGGCATTGGTTAATCCAAATGGCACCACCACAAATTCATTGTGACCATATCTTATCTTGAATGTCATTTTGTGGATGTCTTCATCCTTGATTTAGACTTGATGGTATCCAGACCTCAAGTCAATCTTTGAGAAAATGGAAGCACCACTAATTGGTCGAACAAGTCATCGATTCTTGGTAAGGGGTACTTGTTCTTTATGGTTGTCTTATTGAGTTGTCTATAATCTATGCACAACCAGAGCATGCCATATTTATTTTTCACAAACAAGGCTGGTGCTCCCCATGAAGACACACTGGGTCAGATGCAACCTTTGTCCATCGGTTCCTTTAGCTGTAGCTGGAGCTCAACTAGCTCAGGTGTACTCATCCTATAGGGTATCCTAGACACTGGCACTACTCCTTGTGCAAGTTCTATCGAGAAGTCAATGTCTCTTCTCGAAGGTAGAACCGATACCTCTTCTGGAAACACATCTCTATACTCTCTTAATATGGGGTGGTCCTCTAGGTTCGGTTTTTCATCCTCAATAGATTCCAACACCTGTATTGCATAGAGAGGACATCCCTTTCTGCAATACTTTTTCATTTGAAGGGCTGATATTTGTCTCACTGAGACAGACTTCTGAATCCCTTTGAGGGTTATCTTTCTCCCTTCTTCATTTACAGATTCTAAAGTTTTATGGTAACAACCCAACTTAGTTTTATAAGCAGCCAACCAATCCATACCAATCAACAAGTCATAAGATGCTAGGGGAAATATGTTAAGGGTCGCTTGGGTGGGCAATCTATCCATGATGAATTGGCAAGCCGGTATGACCTCTGCTACTTTTCTTTTGGTTCCAATGGTTAGTTGTACCAACCATGGATTAACATGTCTAACTGGTTGTATTTTACACTTATCAACAGTCTGAGGGGCCACATAACTCAAGTTAGAACTAGTGTCAATTAAAATAGAAACTAGATGGTTGGTGATCATACCTTCCATCTCCATGACTGAAGGTTGTTGGTCGGATTTTTTATTATCCAAAGTTGCATAAATCCATGGCATGCTCCTAGGCACATCATTAACTACAGTAACTTCTTGGATGTTGTAGACTCTCCTATTGTTCTGTTGTCTGTGTGGGCAATCCCTCAACATATGTTCTTCTCCGCAATCCCAACATTTCAAGGGTTCTCGCTTTGGTTTATCAGTCTTTCCTCGGGTTGATCCAAAAGGTTTATTTCCACTATGGGAGGGGAAATTCTGCTGATACATACTTTGGGTAGGAAGGATCATCCTTTAATCCTTCCTATATTTCTTAAATCTTGAGGATTTAAACCCCTTCTTATTGAACCCCGAACTACTCTTCTTGTTCCAGTCCTCGCAAGTTTCTGTCTGACGCTCGAACTGTTCATAACAATACATTTCCTTCCGGATAGTGTCTTCTAAGGTATTTGGCTCATCAAAATCAATCCTTTTCTAGTAGGTCTGAGGTAACTCACTGATAAATCATTTCACTTTTACCTTTTCATCATTTATGTAGGGTACACACCTCAACAACTCAAGGAAGTTATTGACATATTCCTCTATGATGAGTTATCCCAACTTAGTTTATAGAACCCCTTAGTCTTCCCATCAAAGTATTTCTCTCACAGATACTTCTTCTTGAAGTGTTTCTCAAATTGTTTCCATGATAAGTCCTCTTCATGTATTCCTTTCACATTCTTAATATCTCCCCACGAAATGGAATCCTTTCCATTTAGGTTGAAGAGGGCTATTCGAGCCTTCAAGTTTTCAGAATATTCATGAACTATGAATTACTTCTTTAAAACAAGAAACCAAGCTTCTACCTCTTCCCCTTTCTCAATCTCTTCATTGAAAGAGGGTGGTTTGGGTTTCTTAAACTCTTCAGGGTCATGATTTTTGGAATTTTTTCGCTTCTTTCCTTTCTTCTAAGAATGTGAGCTAGTTTTGCTACTAGAATATCCCTCAAAATTTCCAGTTCCCTTTCCAGAGGACTCTCTCGATGAGCGTCCCCTGCCTCCAGGTTGGGACTTCCTCGAGTTACTTCACTCTATGTGGACACTTATGGGACCACATTTTTGTATTTCAGGTGGACTTTGAATTCTCTTCGTGTGTCGTCGATCCACATGACTGGTTGTAGGTCCATGCTACAACTGCCTCTGTATATCGGATAAGATCTGCATCAAGACTGCATTGATTTTTGTTTGTTTTTCTTGCTCCTTTATCAATCTCTCGTTGTCATCCTTGCAACTTTGTAATTTGGCCATAAGGCTTCTTACAGTTTCAGCTAGATCCGGAGGGGTCTCCACCGCCCTCCTCTCGTCAGACTCTTCGTCTCTATTGTGGGATCCATCCCCCACTTCATAGCGCGTCACCATCCTTTATGCTTGTGGTTTCCTGTGATTCACTGACTACTGGAGTGTTGAAAAATCACTTGTTGTTAGCTAACATTCTATTAGTTCATGAACAACACATAATTCATTTTTTTTTTTTTTAAATACACACAGTAGAAATTTTTGGTTCTTTTCTTTAGTAAATAGTTTAACCAGACTTCTTTCGGAAAGGGGTAAGGTAGGGCGTCACTCTCAAAATTTTCTTTAAAATCAATTTTTAAGCAACTCATCCATGCGCCCAAGCAGACCAAGTGTTGTAACCATGCTCTGATACCAATTTGTAACACACCCATGGTGGGACGTCAAAATTTTGTTCTTCTTAAGAAAATCAAAACCCCCATTTGGGGTCTCTATTCTATTCTTCTCTTCCAGATATTTCCAGCCACAGTCTCCATGCTTTGAACCAAGATCAGAGATGGCATATATACTCTCCCAAGTTCTTCGGGTTCTTCCATTCATCTATACTTGCTTATGACCGTGGGATATGACCAGACGCCAAGACAACAGGCGCCAAGACAACCGCCGCGTGCATCCTCTAGAGTGGAAAATATTTGAAGATCACAATTCGACGCTGTGTGTCCTCAGATATTTTGACGGCCATGATTCACTTCATTACATCCGCGTTCAGGATTTTCGAACGCTCTAAAGACTTTTCTCCCCGAATTATTTTGTATCTAGAGTTACAGATCGAGCTGGACACGCCCCTCGTGATCGACGATTGTGATATAATTCAGGACTTCGATGTTCAAGAGTTTCAAACACTCCAAATCCTTTTTCCTCCGAAGTATTTCGTACCTAGAGTTACAGATCGAGCGCCATGCATCCCCTTCCAATGGATGGTTCTGATGGATTTTGACACTTTGGTACTTCACTCCTCGTGTTCCTCCAGAGTGATCTTCTTCAGAGTTAACGATCTACTGCTATGTGCCTTCTTATGTCAACGACTAGGATCTAATATGACACTTCGACACTTCAAGGATTTTCTAAGAACCTCAAATCCTCCGGAGTCCCAAAGTCCCGGACTCCCGGGATCCCAGTAATTTCACCAACCATGTGGGCGAGGTGGGAACGTACTAGGGGATGACATGTAGCTGGGTCAGGGGTGATACATGCCCTCGTCTGGGATGACACGTATCATGTTCCAAAGGAATATAGGGTATATTTTTCTTGAGATTAAACTTAAATCTCAAAGAGTAATGTCAGGCGTCATGAATGTTTAAAAGGATATTTTAAAAGAGTGGTTTTTTCTACCTTTAGTTATATAAGAAAATTCCTTAAATGAAATTAATAACATGACAATACAAAGGTCGTATTTAGTTGTCTGAGTCGCAATTATGATATCAAATGGTGTGGGGAAACTTACAAAACTATTAAAAAAGCTAGGCATCAATGGCAGATGAATCTCACCTTGTTTGCAGTAGAAGAAAACAAAGAGGGCACCCTTGCATAAGATATGAGATGTAGTAATTCAAATATCTTGCAGGTCTTGTATTACTTAAAACAATTACAGAGGAAAAATTGCTTACTTAACAGATTACTGAGATAATATGATTACAATAGTTGTGATACTAAATTGCAATCAATCACTTATCAAGGAATTACATAAGGAAATTCAAAGATATGAAAATACAGGAGAAACACATAACTCAATCTGAACAGAATTTGGAATCTATGTCTGCACTTGTATTGATACTCAAAAAAGGAGAGTTTTCCCTATTACATCTGGCAAGACACAACCCCTAATAGATCTTGAATATATGTATTTATACAAAACTGTCACAACTCAAAATGGTTGGACTTATAATAAAAATAGCAAATATTTGAAATAGGACAACCTTGTGTAGAATATGATGAGCTTTGTTGGTATTCCCCTCCATCTCTTCGTCTATTGGCAAAAACGCTTCCTTTCCTCATTCATTTAGGCTGAACACATCTGTCGTCTGGTCTTCTTAATAATTTGGCATAATATCTTAGTCGTTGTAGTTCTGTTGCCATCTGTCCCTCCAGCTATGTTCAATAATGCAATGACATTTTCTTACCTGCTCACAAATGTGCTTGCTTTTGCATGCTCAATGCACTGGTTGCATCTATATAAAAATTCCACCACCAACTTTGATGGCTCAATTGTTTCATTCACCTCGAAAGTGTATAGTTTCGTTTCTACTTGAGGTATCCTTTCTTGGATTCTTTTCACTTCTTGAGCTAAGGCCTGGAACTGTGAACTTAGGTTCACTAGCCATTTATTTATTTTAAGAAGGTCAATCTGGCTCGTCTCCTGAATGACTGCCAGAGTTTCCTGCTCTTCCTGGAGTTTTGCTGGTTCATTTCAAAATCGATTTTCCCCAGGGCCTCTGCAATACTGTTTCCCTCAAAATCAACCAGTCTTTTGTCTAATGATGATAACGTTTCTTGACAAGTGTCCTTTAACTCCCTGGCTAATCTCTTGTGCTTTGCCAAATTCGTTTCCCATGCCTTGAGGGACATATCACCTCTTATTTGTTTAGAATGGGAAAGCCGAGGAAAATCATGGATACTATCTTTCTGTGCCAATATGATGGCTTCTTGAAACTTAGCTCGGGCTAAGCAAGCTTCTCTTTCCTTGATATATACATCCTTCAGATCAAGTTCTACTACTTGATGACACTTCTGTATGGTATCAACCTTCATAAAAATATCCTGACAAGCCATTTCCAGTTTTTTGTTTATCTCCAACACTTGAATTTGGAAGGCTGGAATGTCTATCGAGACACCTTCAGTCACCTTCAATATAGCTTGCAATTGTCTTATAAATTCATCACATTGAGTGATTAGACCCTGGTTAGCCTATAAATTTCGATGGAGCTCCTCGAGGTTAGTCTGCAGTTGTTGGATTTGATGTCGGTCATGAGCTCTAATTTGCTCAAAGTCTTGACTCATCTTATTCTTTACAGTATGTTCCATGGCCAACAATTGATCTTGCAACTGGACTACTAATAATTTTTTTTGTCTTAGTTGCTCTACAAAATTCTCCACAGACCATTGGTTTGTAGTGGCAAAGGCACCCAATGAACCTGCAACTTACTTCGCAAATTTAGAATCATCGCGATCATTTCCGTCATACAACATCCTCTGCCTTTTGGTTATTAATCTTTCGTTCTGGTGTGATTCTCTTTTGATGATGGCCCTTCGTTTATTTCTAAATAAGAAATCCAAAAGAGGCATCTCTTCGGTCAAGATTGGGGTAAGATCATTTACAAAAATGATTTCGGAACTAGGATTTATGAAGCTAGACTGTAGGGGTGTCAAGGATGTAATAGGACTACCGATCTCTTTAGACTGTTGTTGCTCTATTGTATTGGAAGATGGTGTGGCTAGTGTTGAAGGAGATGCATCCTCACCTGTCTTTAGGTAAGCTTTGAGATGAGCTAGGGCCTGGGGTATTAGATGTTCTGACAATGAGGCTTCTGACTCTGTGCAAAAACCTCAAATCTCTTTGGGGTTTCCTCAATATTATGTTTATCAGAGTAACTTAGTTCAAAACCCAGAGGCATAGATTCCTGGGCAGGAGGAGCGGCTATCGACTCTCCTTGTAGTACTTTCGACAAACTGTTTCGCTTGTGTTATTGGAAATTGAGGAAATAGCTTGTTGATCTGGGGATAGTGCTCAGAATCTGTCCTGTACCTCCTCATAAGACCTAACTCCCCTGGATATTTCTTCATGTGGGGAGTTTTCATGCACATATCTTTTCATTTTGAATTGGGCTAGGTGGTTCTCCACAATTTTTTGTGGATCATGCCTTTTGAATTCGATGTGAACCAATTTGACATATTCCAAAGCTGCAACCTCCACTTTGGAGTGCCCGAAATCCAATAGTGAAAACGTGCCAACCTGGGTAGGGAAGGTTGAACATACCTTTTTCTGGGCTGCCTTTAGCTCCTTATTGATGCCTCTCATTATTGTCTGGTAAGCTACTTCCCTGCACACTAGCTGGTACGGTAAAAAACGCGGGAGAGCATGGGGAGGAATTGAGCATCCAAAAACCCTGATATGAGAGAAATTTTCTTTAATGAACCAATCTGCTAGTTTTCCTAGATTTTCCATAATTCTGTCTGAAATTCGAGGAGGTGGGTGACCATATAGGGCCATATGAACATGCACCACTACATTGTGACAAATTTTGTAAAAGAAATCTTTGGCTTTTTCCTCCCACATCTTGGAATGGTAGAAGTGAATAGTCTATGTACTGGTCGGGGTACAACTCCAATTCATTAATGGGAAAGGGGTTGTGAAACAGATGGCATCCATGACATACACAGACATATAGAAAGGGCTGGGCTGCCCCTTTGATTTCACCATTTTGTATTCAGTAATTTCTTTGGCCAAGTTATCTGACAACATTTTTGCCCAAATAAAAGTGTAGCCCTCGGCCACCTCGTGCATGATAGATACCCATTCCACCGGGAAATGAGTAGCAATTTTCTTCCCGAACAATCTATAGAGCATCATGGCTACGTAAATCATGTGAATGTCCAACGATGATGTAGCATACATACCATGAGTGTCGGCCCTGAACTTTTCTGGGCGCCCCCCACCAAGACCTGATTATATTGGGGTAACTCTTGTCGTATTGTATGCATTCCTTTTGCTCAAACTCCAACATAAATGCATTTCTGTTGGTTGATGATGCTCCTGGTTTGGACGTCGATGTTTTCCAAGGCCCAACTTATCATATCGTTATATGGCATGAGTCTCAATCGCACAACTATCTTGCGTATCTCTGGCTGAGCTATATATCTGATTTTAGCTTCATGAGTATCATCTTCTTCATCACCAGAATATTCTGGACAATTTATGATCTCATGTTCTAGAACCTCGAACACCTGTGTCCAAGATTTAACAGAGTCTATGGCTCGTGGCGTAGTGTCTGATAGAACGTCCGCATTTGGATTTGAACCCTCACCAACCACATTAGTATTCTTCATCATCTTCCATGGTGCCATGATATCGAGAGACCAAACGAGGTTACCTGTTGTAGAGGAATTGCGTGAGCTTCTCAATCAAATAAAACTCGCTACTTTGCGGAGGGTGAAAATGAATTCAAAATCGAAGTGTTTTTATTCACATCAGATGCATTGATTCTAGTACATATTTACTGACGACAAATTTATTAACTTTAATGAAAGATTATACCCGACGATCCACAATGTCCGTTAAAAATAATTACCGTTAATTAGTCATAAATTCCATTAATATTCGATGGTTCGTGTTTGGGAGTTTTAGATGAGACAGAGTGAGAATTTTCCGAATCCCGAATCTACGAAGGTTAATTCCTGGATAATCACTTTTAAAACCTTAATTAATCATGTTTAAAAAAGGTATGTTAACTTCAATTTTTTCAGGAGTTCGGACTTCGGGAACTTTAAATGCAGCTTGAGGGGAAATCTCTGAAACCTGAAACTGCGATGTGATTAATTATTCGGTAATCGATTTTAAGTCTTAATTAATCATATTTAACTTTAAGTGTTTCTGAAATTCGGACTTTGGAGATTTTGGGATGCAATGAAGGGTAAACGTCGGAAACCCAAAGTGCGAAGTCATTAATTACCTCTTTACCATGATTAACTTAATTAATTAAAGTTTAATACTTCGGAATTTTGGTGCTTCTGTGATTTGTGAATCAGTTCTTTGTTATATTTCTGAAGGGTCATCTTCCATAATGACGTGTCGAGAAAAGGGAGGTGCCACATGTTACTTGGAATCATATGAATCTTCAAACGAAAATGTCAAAAATGGGTGCCACGTGTCATCTCAGGGGTGACTCAAAAGATACACATGCACTACGACTCATGTCCTTTAAAGGCTTAGGAAAAGTGATGAACAGACACTTTCGGGTTTCAGGGCTTTTATCGTTAAGACTTATCGAAATGCCCAAAGCGCGAAGCTTCGTAGCGACCTTTAGTGATTTACCTCTTTAACAATTAGGCGTCTCCAAAAATCCAGAGATATTAGGATCGATCGATCAAATGGAAAAATTTAATCAACGACAGATATCACGCGTGCCTTATTACTAATTAACCATAAATGAATTTGATTTAAAATTCGAAAGTTCTTTTCTAAGTTACCGTTTTGGGAAAGATTATAATTTCATGAAGTGGAGAATGTAAATCTCAAAAGTTCAGAATTGTATGTGTTCCAACATAGGCTCCATCTGGGGATTGTGTCTCCCTGTGAGACGCGAAAGAACAATAGACTGAGTGCCTTTATTGGGTAAATGGAGTCATTATTGCATTTCTGGGAAACACCTTTAGGTATTAATCCTACTGAGAAAAATGAACTTCAACCGAACCTCAGAAAAATTTCAAAACACACATAATCCTTGATCTCAAGTTAGGTTATTTAAAATTTCCCTTTCCTAAAATTGAGTTTGGATTTGCTTAAGATAATTAAAATAACTTTAGCTGAAATATCAGATATTGATCGACTTCGTTCGCATCAAGGTTAAGCATATGTAACATATTATTTAGGGGATCCCTTGTTGGTTCAGAATGTAAATATTACTGGAAAGAGAATTAGATGTCAGAGTATGTCATGTAGATATGTATGACAACCATATAAATATCATAGACATTGCTTCACTTCCAACGAGCCTGCTCAGTACCCCAGTGAAGTTGTCTACTTCTCCCATTGAATTTCCTTTCACCACTTCAATTAGTACCTTTTCAGTTTGTTGAGATGAGGGCAATCATTTTATGAATTTCCTTTCATCATCTCTTTTTGGACAAAATGGGGGCAATCGAATTTCAAATTTCCTTTCACCATTTGTCTTGGACTAGATGGGGGCAATCAAATTATGAATTTCCTTTCACCATCTGTCTTATATTTTCAATATTTAGAAGTGGGGGCAATCAATTTGTATGTATCATACACGGGATGATATCTTCTTAAATTTTTTCCAAAGGAAGGTCTGTCATAATTTTTTAAGCATGCTTTGAAACTAATTTTCTTCCAGTCTTCAATACACCTTCGCCTATAAGGAAGATTCTATAGGGATTTTGAATTTCATGGATCAACCTTGAGCGAATTAGTCAGTTTAAAACCATATAGAAGAGATAAAGTTACTAGGATTAGCCTAGAAATACTTTCTTTCAGTTAAAAGCAGAGGAACATAAATATTTTCGCCTAATCTTGTTTTGAAAATATGTTCTTAAGTTTTCAGAGTCAAGGTGAGATTCTTTCTTTCTTTGACAACTAAGGAAAAGTAGTGAACATCAGAAGGGGATAAAATCTTGGGGATAGGAAGAATAAAACAGAACGAAGACTCAGAGGGTCTGATGAAAAAGAATGTCATTCCCACACTAGTTTGTTTATTGATTCTCAAACCTCCTTTCAAGCCTTTTTTATTCTTATTTTCTTTTTTCTTTTTATTTCATTTTTTATTTCATTCTTGTTTCATTCAGAGAAGGCTTTAGAATTAAGTTGTAATTTCATACTCCTCTGATCTTTGATCAAGTGACAATATCTACCTGAGTAAGACCCCCTTTACATTGAATAATTTTTTCTCAAAATTTTAGTTTGGACTAGTGGGGTAGGAATTCATACCTCATATCTTCTTTGCATTTTCAATCAAGTAAATCATTAATTCATCACCTGTTTTGAGAGAAAATGAATGTCTTTGAAAAATGAGTGTTGGATTTTGATACATCCTTATCCCTCAACCGACAATAAGTATTCTGCATGGGAGAAAACATGGGAAATGTAAAAAACTTCTGCGGAAATGGGAATGATATGCAGTACCTGTTTTTATATTTTTGTTTTGATGATATCAAGTAAACCTAGTTTATTTACAGTAAAAGTAAAATTTGGATAATTTACAAAGAAAAAATAAAACTGCAAACCGATATAGGGAAACCAAAACCGGTATGTACAATGGAAATTTGAAATATGACTATTGGATAAAATGTTTTAGGTAATACTCGTTGATAGGAGCGTCAATAATTTTTTCGTCGGGGTTTTCCAGTAAGAAGGATTTTTTCCCTTCAGTAGCTGCAATCCTAATGGACTGAACTAGAGATGGTTGAACTTGTCGTGTTTACCTACATATTCTTTTCTAGTATCCCACTTTAAAACTAGATCTCCAGGAAGAAACTCCCTGTCTTTAGCCTTTTTATCGAAAAGGGCCTTTTTTTATTATCTTGGTACTTCTAAATTTTGTCACCTACTTCGGCCCTATTTTGCTGGATTTCGATTATTTGATTTATCCTTCTTGTAACGTCATTTGGCTCTTCATTGGTGTCTTTCTAGAGCTTCATCACAGGAAGAGTGAGATTGATAGGAAGGACGACATCAGTACCATAAACCATTTGAAAAGGGGACATACCTATTGATTTCTTGGTGCCGATTCGATTCGCCCATAAGGCGTATTTCGAGTGAACGTGCCAAGCCTTCTTATTTTCTGTCAACACCTTTTTTATTATAGTCATTAGGCTCTTGTTGGATGATTCGTCCAACCCGTTCCCTTGAGGACAATAGGTTGTAGAATGTCCTAACACGATGTTGTATTTTTGGTAGAAATTGACCATTGCCATAGATTTGAAAGCTTGAGCGTTGTCAATGACTATTTTTCGAGGACAACCAAATCTCGATAGGATGTTCTCTTGCAAGAAGTTTATTACAACTGAATCCATAGAATTCCAAGTTGGAATGGCTTCGACCCACTTCGTGAAGTAATCGGTAGTGGTTAAAATCCATTTATGTTGGGCGGTTGACTGCGGATGGATTTCTCCAATGAAATCTAGACCCCATTGTTGAAAGGGAGCTTTTGCTTTGACTGGGACTAAAGGTAGTGTAGGGAGCTTTTTCTTACTAGAGAATAGTTGGCAAGAGTTGCAAGCTCTAACCTTGGCATTTACATTAGTAAATAATTTTGGCCAATAATACCCAGCTCTTAAAATCTTGTAGGTCGTTGCCCTCCAAGCGTAGTGTCGTCCACACACCCCTTCATGAAATTCATTTATGACGCCTTTTGTTTCAGATTCTATTAAGCAAGTTAACAAGAAACCTAGAGAATCCTTCCAGTACAATTGGCCATAACCAATACAATATTTAATTGCGTACAACTTCAAAGTTCTCGCCTTGGATGGAGTCATGTCATTCGGGCACTGAAGGGTAAGGAGGTATGAAACAATATCACAATACCAAAAAGAGGAAGAAAACTTATCTTCGATCTAGATTATAGGGGTTGGATTGTCAAGTTCCTCTATATATGGGATATATCCATGTGATTCCAGATGGTTTATCCCAAGCACCCTAAAATTTGATTCTGCTAACAACTTCACCAAGCCCTAACCTTTGACTAGTTTGGTGGGTTTCACTTCTAGATCAAACTCTTGAATTTTAGCCAGCCATAGTCCTCTTCTCCCATCATTGTTTGGATGAACTAAGATGTCTTTAATAACATTAGTCGACATGTAAGCGATTATCTTGGAGTGCAATACATATGTCCCGAAAGCCTTGAAAGCCTTCACCATTGCGTATGCTTGCTTCTCAAGTATATCATACCTTAACTCTGCGTCCTTGAGGCTTTTGCTAAACAAATATATTGGTTAATCAAATCCTTCCTCGTTCTTTTGCAGGAGTACCGCTGCAACAATATGTTTGGAAGTGAACAAAAATATCATGAATTCCTTTGTATAGTCTGGACTTGCTAACACCGATGCTTCCCCTATGGATTTCTTTAAGCGCTCGAATGATTCTTTAGCTTCAACAATCCATTTCACTTCGCTGTCTTTCTTCAACATATCTGTAATCAATTTAATTATTTTAGCAAAATTGGGAATGTATCTTCTCAAAAAGTTGATCTTTGCTAAGAAAGATTGAATTTCTTTTCTGTTCCTAGGAATATTGATTGTGTTTATAGCCTCGACTTGCTTAGGATCATCCTTGATTCCTTCCTTTGACACTATATGACCCAAGAGCTTACCTTCTTGCATAACGAAGTGTGATTTCTTAGGATTAAGAGACAAACCAAATTTTCTGCATTTCTCAAAATTTTGTTTGATGTGTACAAGATGTTTTGCATCATATTTGGAAAAACTGTTAGATCATATAAGTAAATAACAACAAATTTATCTCTCTCACCAAGGAAATCTATATCCATCGCTCTATGGAAATTAGCCCCTGCGTTCATCAAAGCAAATGGCATTTTATCGTACATGAAAGTTCCCCTCGGAGTAGTAAACACAATCTTCTCTTTGTCGTCTTCATGGATAACAATTTGATTGTATCCTGAAAAACCATCAATCATGGACATTCTGTTAGCTCCAACTATTTTTTCTAGGACATGATCCATTTTTGGTAGTGGGTAGTTGTCTTTGAGGGATGACTGATTTAAATTTCTGAAATCTACACAAAGCCTTATTTCTCCATTTTTCTTCCTGACAAGTACCAAATTTGCTACCCATTCGGAATACCTGAGTGGAACGGTAATCTATGTGTCGAGAATCTTCTTGACTTCTCTTTCTATCACTAGCAGGAGGATAGGATTTATCTGTCTAAGCTTCTTCTTGAAAGGTTTGATACCATGCTTCAAAGGAATCTTATGTTCAATTACAGAGGTATCGTAAGTTTTTAGATCATTGCAGGACCACGCAAAGACATCTTTATACTGTCTATGCAACTCGGCGTACTTACTCTTCATTTGGTCTGGAAGGTATTTAGATATCTTGACCAATCTAGGATTTTCCACAATTCCTATATTACAGTCTTCAACTTCTTCAAGCTGAGGTCGTAAGGTAGATTTTAAAGGTATGTCATCATGGTCAAATAATCTCTCTAAGGGGATCAGAACTCTATGGATATGATTGTTCTTTAGCACAAACATATGGTGATTTATGATCTTATCCTAGAACTTATCAGGGTTTTCACCTTCCTACATGACCCAAATAGGATCGTTCTAGTTTTCTTGATCTATGTGAGTCTCGGAGAACTCGTCGGCCATTCAAGGAACTGTTTAATTTGTTCATCATCTTCAAATACTTTCCCATGCTAAACATTATTTGGGATCGAAGGCCTGTGTCTCATTTCGATTTGATATTTCAGTTTTAGGACAGTAGGTGGTACAAATGTCGCAACTGCTTTGGCTAAGGAGTCGGCTTGTTGATTTTCCATTATGGGAATAGAGTGAATATTAAAGGATGAGAAGAAATTTTCTATCCAATCCCAAGTGAAATTTCTGTATGACCTCAACCTTGGATTCTTAACTTGATACTGCTGCTTTATTTGTTTCACAATAAGCTCTGCATCACCATAGACTATTAGATGTTCAATTTTTAACTTTATGGCAGCCTCTAATCCTAAGACTAGAGCTTCATACTCATAGACATTATTTGTATAATCAACCTCCCACTGTAATCTATATGATAAGGGAATAACGTACTCATCTCTTGGCGCTACAAATAACACTCCAACCCCGACTCCTTCGCAGGACAAAGCACCATCAAAAACCATTTTCCATCCTCCTCTATTATTTACACTTTTCTTTGTTTTTTCTACTTTTTTATTTTCTTCTTCTATACATTCTTCGAAATCGTCATCTATAGATAATATGCAATTTCCTAAGTCCTGATCAACAACATAGACTGGGTAATTATTTGGATTTTGAGGGTCACTTACCGTATATGCCAGTCTAGGATCTTTGTACCGTCATGTGAATTGTCCACCAAAAATCGGGATCATAGAGTAAGTCATGTCCAACTGAAGTGATCATCGTAATTTGGCTCCCCAAGACATGGATAGAATCATGTCGTACTTGGCAGGGACGTCAGCAATGACTACATCCATAAGGATACTTTTTACAGGGATCTGTGCAAGATTTACTACCAAATCTTTGATCATGCCTAGACACTTAACTTTTCCGAAATCAAACGAATACAAGTCTTGATAAGGTCTAGTAATTTCAAGGCCTAATTTCTCCATGATCAATTTAGGCATTAAATTATGAGAAGCCCCAGAATCTAACATGCAATTGTGGAGTAAATGATCATGCACAGTTAGTGTAATATAAAATGGAGCAACAAAATCCTTGGTGTTTTCGATGTGTGGACCAAACATAATCGTAGGTATTTCGTCTTGTAGATTAATAACGTCCGTGTGACCTTCAACATCAGAAAAAATTATCATTTTAGCAATTTGCTTTTTATAAATCAGATTTTCTGCAAGCTCAACCAGGGGTATGGGGATTTCAATTTTATTAAATTTGTTTTCTAAACTGAAAACTCTGATTGTCTTTTCGATTTCTCTGGATGAAACTTGTGCTTCTATATTTTCTGGTTTTTTAGTTTGTGTTGCTCTTGTTTCAACTGGTTTGTTCGAGCAGCTTGTGTTTCAACTGGCGGTTTAGTAACAACTGCCTCATTTGTTTTATTTCGTAACAAAATCTTCTTCGATGGAACATTCATAGGATTTTTTTCTCTGGGCATTAAATCATACTTTTGTTGGAGTTCGACCATTATTGAGTCAATGAGTCCTTGATAGGAAGATTCTCCCATATTGTTAATACTTTCCCCATTATTAAACAAGGGTTCTAGGTCTAAAGACTTTTCATAATCTTGCCTAGCTAAATGAGGCTCCAAATCATCATCGTTAAGGTTGTTTAGATACCCTTCTAACTCCTCATAATTTTCAATGTCATCTCTTTGCATGAAATTTTCAGTTTTAAATGGGGCTTGTATCTTTTGATCTTCATTTTTTATTTGTCTCTATTGTATCTGAGGGTTAAGGTTTATTTTGAACTAATTCCTAACGTAAGTATCAGGTTTGGCCTGATCTAATTCCATCATGGATATCTTGTTTGACAAATATTTGATTACCTTAGCCATCTCATCCATCTTTTCTTCTGCGGACTTCCCAGATCCAGAGGGTCCTGCTTGTTCTTTAAAACACCTAGGTTCTTTGCTTCCCATCTCAATCTTATTTTTTAGTTTCCTGGATGCTATCATATTGGATTCAATTTCTATGGCATCATCCTGCATCCCTGCTAGAGTGGCATATATTCTTTCTCTTAAGAGGAGAGCAAAGTTAGGTTCAAAGGCTCTTGCAAAAGCTACCTTTGCAGTAGGTTGAGAGGGTTTGACCTCAACTGTGATTTTGTTGTATAGTTTAATGAACCTCTGAGTAAATTCAAGAACTGATTCATAATTATTTTTTCTTAAAGCCCTGAATTCAGTCAAATAATAGAGATGGTCCTTCTTCTCTCCCCACTGTCTTAGGAAGGCATTTTCTAGATCATCATATGACAGTATAGAACCTATCGGGAGCCCTCAGAACTAGGTTCTCACTTGTCCTTCAAAGGTTTGGACTAACAACCTTGAGTAAACATCTTCGTGTTCGATGCCAAGGATATCAACAAACTGATAAAAAAAGGCTATGTGTTCGGTTGCGGTTAAATCTCCGTCCCCCATGAATTTTGGTAGGTTTTTCATATAATTTTCGAGAAAATCATGAAGGGGGGCAGGGAGGATCAA
Organism: Picea engelmannii; assembly: GCA_009831015.1. Lineage (NCBI taxonomy): Eukaryota > Viridiplantae > Streptophyta > Pinopsida > Pinales > Pinaceae > Picea > Picea engelmannii. The sequence continues at coordinate 487,738 of ML787792.1, forward strand.
GGCAGCGTATCTGAAACCTACCTTGGAAAAGATTCTAAGGGGTGGAGGTTGTCCTTGACTTTGTCCACCTGCTCCTCCACCTCCTCCAACAACAACCATTGGAAGTCTAGGCGATGAAATTTGGGAAAAAAGGGGATTTTCAAAAACTTCTATGGACTGAAGTGGTGACCTTTCGACTAATTCAGGATGTGGCGAAGGAAGTTCCAGAAAAAGGTCGTTAGGAGATGAAAAATCTAGAAGAGGAGGAAAAAGAAAATGTGGACTGGTCTCCTCAGATTTACAAGATGTATATATAGGAGAACCAATAGGAGATGAATCAGGGTATAAAATATTTTCTTTAGAGTTTTAGGAAATTGAAACCTTTACTTCAGGCAAGGATGGAATCAACAGAGTGTCGATGACAACGAGTATAGTGAGGGATATTTTGTTCAGGCCGGTAGGAGTATAAGTCGAGTCAAGCTCAACCTTTATCTTGGGTATAATTACCTCCAGATTCTTAAGCTTAGCCTTGGGTTTACTAGTTGATGCCTCCGCAGAGGGTACTTAATTAAGACTCACTTCAGGGGTTAGTTGTTCAATTGGAACCTTAACATTAACCTGTGCAACTTTGGGTTGGTATACTTTACTTGCTGATGCAGTAGTCGATTTGACGTATCCCTTTGGTTTCAACAACCTTTCGGGATCTGATACTGGTGTGGTCTGCTTATCGTTTGGATTATTCCTGGTATTCTTTCGAACGAATGTCAGTTTTATCTACGGTGGAGTCGCCAAGTGAAAGATAAAAATAATCCTTACTTGTGTGTTCAATCTTTGTTCACTATCAAAGATAGAAATTTAACTTGTCATTTTCCCAGGAAAAATTAACTTCGTTTCTCCATCCCCGACAATGACGCCAAAAAGATGTTATTCCTGAGATTAAACTTGAATCTCAAAGAGTAATGTCAAGCATCAAGAATGTTTAAAAATATATTTTAAAAGAGTGCTTTTTTCTACCTTTAGTTATATAAGAAAAATCCTTAAATGAAATTAATAATAGGACAATACAGAGGCCGTATTTCGTTGTCTGAGTCACAATTATGATATCAAATGGTGTGGGAGAAACTTACAAAAATGTTAAACAAAGCTAGGCATCAATGGAAGATGAATCTTACATTGTTTGCAATAGAAGAAAACAAAGAGTGCACCCTTAAAAATGATATGAGATGCGGTAATTCAAATAGCTTGCAGGTGTTGTATTACTTACAACAATTACAGAGGGAAAACTGCTTACTTAACGAATCAATGAGATAATATGATTGCATTAGTTGTGATACTAAATTGCAATCAATCACTTATCAAGGAATTACATAAGGAAATTCAAAGATATGAAAATACAGGAGAAACACATAACTCAAACTGAACAGAATTTGGAATCTCTGTCTGCACTTGTATTAATACTAAAAAAATGAGAGTTTTCTCTATTACATCTGACAAGAAGCAGCCCCTAATAGATCTTGAATCTATGTATTTATACAAAACTGTCACAACTCAAAACGGTTGGAATTCTTATAATAAAAAAATATTTGAAATAGGCCAACATTGTGTAGAATATGATTAACTTTGTTGGTATTCCCCTCCATCTCTTTGTCTGCTAGCAGAAATGATTCCTTTGCTCATTCCTTTAGGCTGAACACATCTGTCATCTGGTCTTCTTAATAATTCGACATAATATCTTAGTCGTTGTAGTTCTGTTGCCATATGTCCCTCCAAATATGTTCAATAATGCAATGAAATTTTCTTACTTGCTCACAACCGTGCTTGCTTTTCCATGCTCAATGCATTGGTTGCATCTATCTGAAAATTCCACCACCAACTTTGATGGCTCAATTGTTTCATTCATCGCGAAGGTGTATAATTTCCTTTCTACTTGAGTTAGACTTTCTTGGATTCTTTGCACTTCTTGAGCTAAGGCCTGGAACTGTGAACTTGGGTTCACTAGCCATTTATTTATTTTAAGAAGGTCAATCTGGCTCATTTTTTGAATGACTGCCAGAGTTTCGTATTTTCTCTTCCTGGAGTTTTGCTGGTTCATTTCAATATCGATTTGCCCCAGGGCCTTCGCAATACTGCTTCCCTGAAAATGAATCAGTCTTTTGTCTAATGATGATAACGCTTCTTGACAAGCATCCTTTACTTCCCTGGCTAATCTCTTGCTCTCTGCCGAATTTGTTTCCCACACCTTCAGGGCCATATCACCTCTTATTTGTTCAGAAGGGGAAAGTCGAGGAAAATTAGGGATACTATCTTTCTGTGCCAATATGATGGCTTCTTGAAACTTAGCTTGGGCTAAGTGAGATTCTCTTTCCTTGATATAGACATCTTTCAGAGCAAAGTCTAATGTCTGATAACACTTTTGTATGGCATCAACCTTCATAAAAATATTATGTCAGGCCATTTCCAATTTTCGTATATTTCCAATGCTTGAATTTGGAAGGCTGGAATGTCTATCAAGACACCTTGAGTCACCTTCAATCTAGCTTGTAGTTGTCTTATAAATTCATCACGTGGAGTGATTATACACTGGTTGGCTTGTGAATTTCGATGGAGCTACTCGAGGTTAGCCTACAGCTGTTGGATTTGATGCCGGTCATGAGCTTTGATTTCCTTAAAGTCTTATCTCATCTTATTCTTTACAGTCTATTCCATGGCCAACAATTGATCTTGCAACTGCCCCACTAATAAGTTTTTATGTCTTAGTTTCTCTGCCAAATTCTCCATAGACCATTGGTTTGCAGTGGCATAGGCACCCGATGAACTTGTAACTTCCTTCGCGAATTTAGAATCATCGTGATCATTTACGTCATACAACATCCTCTGCCTTTTGGTTATTAATCTATCCTTCTGTTGTGATTCTCTTTTGATAATGGCCCTCTGTTTCTTGCTGAATAAGAAATCCAAAGGAGGCATCTCTTCGGGTAAGATTGGGGTAATATCACTTACAAAAATGATTTCAGAACTAGGATTTCCAAAGCTAGACTGTAGAGGTGTCAATGATGTAATAGGAGTACCGATCTCTGTAGATTGTTGTTGCTTTACTGTATTGGCAGATGGTGTGGATGGTGTCGAAGGAGATGCATCCTGGCCTAGCTTTAGGTAATCTTTGAGATGAGCTAGGGCATGGGGGCTTAGTTGTTCTGACAATGAGGCTTCTGAATCTTGTGCCAAAACCTTGGAGCTCTTTGGGGTTTCCTCAATATTATGTTTACCAGAGTACCCGGGTTCAAAACCCGAAGGCATAGATTCCTGGGCAGGAGGAGCGACTATCGACTCTCCTTGTAGTACTTTCGGCAAACTGTTTCACCCGTGTCTTTGGAAACTGAGGAAACTAGCCCGTTGATTTGGGGACAAAGTTCAGAATCTATCCTGTACCTCCTCATAAGACCTAACTCCCCTGAATATTTCATCATGTGGGGTGTTTTCATGCACATATCTTTTCATGTTGAATTGGGCCAGGTGGTTCTCCACAATTTTTTGTGGATCATGCCTTTTGAATTCGATGTCAACCAATTTGACATCTTCCAAAGATGTAACCTCCACTTTGGAGTGCCCAAAATCCAATAGTGAAAACATGCCAACTTGGATAGGGAAGGTTGGCCATACCTTTTTCTGGGTTGCCTTCAGCTCCTTGTTGATGCCTCCTGTTACTGTCTGGTAAGTTACTTCCCTGCACGCCAGTCGGTCCGGTAAAAACGCGTGAGAGCATGGGGAGAAACTGAGCATCCAAAAACCTTGATATAAGAGAAGTTTTCTTCAATGAACCAATCTGCTAGTTTTCCTAGATTTCCCATAATCCTATCTGAAATTCGAGGAGGTGGGTGACCATATAGGGCCATATGAACAAGAACCACTACATTGTGACAGATTTCATAAAATAAATCTTTCAGTTTTTTCCTCCCACAACTTGGAATGGTAGAAGTGAATAGGCTCTGTATTGGTCGGGGTCCAACTCCAATTCATTAATGGGAAAGGTGTCATGAAATGGATGGCGTCCATGACATAAGCATACATATAGAAAGGGGCGAGCTGCCCCTTTGATTTCGCCATTTTGTATTCAGTAATTTCATTGGCCAAGTTTTCTGACAACATTTTGACCCAATTAAAAGTGTATCCTTCGGCCACCTCGTGCATGATAGATACCCATTCCACCGGGAAATGAGTAGGAATTTTCTTCTCAAACAATCTACAGAGAATCATGGCTATGTAAATCATGTGAACATCCAATGACACTGTGGCATACATACCATGAGCGTCGGCCCTGAACTTTTCTGGGTGCTCCCACCATGACCTGATTATATCGGGGTAACTCTTGTCATATTGTATGCATTCCTTTTGCTCAAACTCCAACATTAATGCAACATTATAATTATATTTAGGATTGAGAGATAGCTTATATATTACTTGGAGGAGTTCTGGTCAGAAAGAACCAACGACAACCTTCTGGTGGTTGATGATGCTCCTGGTTTGGATGTCGATGTTTTCCAAGGCCTAACTTATCATATCGTTATACAACATGAGTCTCGATGGTGCAACTATCTTGTGTAGCTCTGACTGGGATATATATTTGAGTTTAGCTTCATGAGAATCGTCTTCTTCATCACCAGAATCTTCTGGACAATTTATGATCTCATGTTCCAGAACCTTGAACACCTGTGTCCAATATTTAATAGAATCTATGGCTCGTGACGTAGTGTCTCACAGAACGTTCACATTCAGATTTGAACCCTCACCAACTGCATCAGTCTTCTTCATCATCTTTGAACTCTCACCAATTGCATCAGTCTCCTTCATCATCTTCCGTGGTGCCATGATATCGAGAGAACATAACGAGGTTACCTATTGCAGAGGAATTGTGTGAGCTTCTCAATCAGATAAAACTCGCTACTTTGTGGAGGGTGAAAATGAATTCAAAATCAAAGTGTTTTTATTCACATTAGATGCATTGATTCTAGTATAGCTTTACTAACGACAAATTTATTAACTTTAATGGAAGAGTCTACCTGGAGATCCGCAATCTCCGTTAAAAATCATTACCATTAATTAGTCATAAATGCCATTAATATTCGGTGGTTCATGTTTGGGAGTTTTGGATGAGACAGAGTGAGAATTTTCCGAATCCCGAATCTACAAAGGTTAATTCTTGGATAATCACTTTTAAAACCTTAATTAATCATGTTTAAAAAAGTTATGTTAACTTCAAGGTTTTCGGGAGTTCGGACTTTGGGAACTTTAAATGCAGCTTGAGGGGAAATCTCTGAAACCCAAAACTGCGAAGTGATTAATTATCCGGTAATCAATTTTAAGTCTTAATTAATCATATTTAACTTTAAGTGTTTTGGAAATTTGGACTTCGAAGATTTTAGGATGCAATGAAGGGTAAACGTCTGAAACCCGAAGTGCGAAGTCATTAATTACCTCTTGACCATGATTAAATTAATTAATTAAAGTTTAATACTTCAAAATTTTGGTGCTTCGGTGATTTTTGAATCAATTCTTTGTTATATTTCCGAAGGGTCATCTCCCGTAATGACATGTCGAGAAAAGGGAGGTGCCACGTGTTACTTGGAATCTTATGAATATTCAAACGAAAATGTTAGAAATGGGTGCCACATGTCAACTCAAGGGTGACTCAAAATATACACGTGTACTGCGACTCATTTCCTTTAAGGGTTTAGGAAAAGTGATGAACGAACACTTTCGAGTTTCGGGGCTTTTATCGTTAAGACTTATCAAAATGCCCGAAGCGCGAAGCTCCAGAGCGACCTTTAGTGATTTACCTCTGTAACAATTAGGCGTCTCCAAAACTCCATAGATATTAGGATCGTTCGATCAAATGGAAAAACTTCATCAACGACGGATATCACACACGCCTTATTATTAATTAACCAGAAATGAATTTGATTTAAAATTCGAAAGTTATTTTCTAAGTTACCGTTTTGGGAAAGATTATAATTTCATGAAGTGGAGAATGTAAAGCTCAAATGTTCAGGATTATATGTGTTCCAATAGGGTATGTGATGCACCTGAATCCAAGTGGCACATCGCTCATCAAGATTAAATCCACATCACCATGGATGGCATCACTGAGCCTCGTTGCTCCAGTCTGATCGTCTTTCAACATCCCTCAGATTTTCACGGTCGAGATCCAACCAATACCGATTTGTTCATAGATCGACGGTGCATAGTGATTTTGGGGCCCCGACATGCTCACTCTTTATCAGAGATCTCAATCTACGCAATCTGAAAAGTGCTCACCCGACTCTCCTTAATCGTGGTCATTGATCCTCCACCCCGATGAGATCAATGATGTTGGTTGATCGCAGGCTATGTACTAGCATGCTCATTAATTTCACCTTCACGCTCCACAATGATTCCCAACCATTGATCTCTGTTCACAGATCGATGGTTCACAGTGATTGCGGGGCCCACTCTACGCAATATGGAAAGTGCTCGCCCGACTCTGTCTAATTGTGGTCCTAGGGGATATAAGAAATTCTACAATGCTTGACAAAAGGCATCCCAAGAACCAATAGGTTGAGGGGTGGACGCAGGATGATCTCCCAAGTCCACCACCAAAGAGGAGGTATTCGTTTGGGTGGCCCACCAAGCTTGAGCAACCCATTTCAATTGAAAACTGGTGATTTGTAGCTTCTCTTGTTCTGTCATTCATGGGAAAGTCTTGAAATAAGTGGATACTATGTACCTAGGAATCAACGACCTCACCATTCATATGCCCTGAAAACTTAGGCAACTGGAAATGAGTATCCAAATGCAGAAGCTCTAGGGATCTCCCCTGGAGCCACATGAGTTCATTCAGAGCAAGAGCCAGGTCATGAATGGGTGAATATTTCCCAAATGTAGAATGCTCGGGCGAAGGGACTCTACGTGGAGGCATAATATTCATATACTAAAGAATCTGGGAATTGAGAATGGAGAGTGCATTGAAAACAAAATAGAAATGGTGTTATAGCCCAAGAGGAAGGGAAAACCTTGAATCACACCGTTTAGGGAAAACCCTAGTGCACTATCCTCTGGATATGTATAAGGAGCTATATCTAGATGGGAAAACCTTGGATGTGGATCCAACCTTGAAGCACATTGTCTGGAAGAGAGGGGAGGGTGTTGAAAACCCTAGTGCACCCTGGCACGAACTAGAGAAGAGGGGGGGAGTGGAATATCCTCACAACCAAAGAACTAAGAAATGGAGGGTGAGAGAAACACTAACGCACTGCATTGGAAGAGATGGAGGGAAATTTGAGCCTTGAGCACAGCTCTGAAGCTGGAAATCACAATAAATGTCTGGGCAGTGGAGGTTTGGAGCCAACCCTATCACACTGCCTGATATATGGAGGATGGCGTTGCTAAAATTTTGGTATGCTCATTTAACCATAGACAATGTTACACCATTGTCACCCAACCATAGGCACTCACACATACCACCCTCGAGTACAGTAACCTTTTCTTAGATAGATTTCGTTCATGAAGAAAGTACTCTTAGATAAACCCTAACCAAAAATACCAACATAGCTGCAGAAACAACACAATACCAAGAGAGTGTACCTTTACCAAGAGAAGCACACAAGAGAGAGATACCAGAAAGACTGGGCAAGGAGAGACTTCACCACTGCAACTGTTGCGTCAACTTCCTTAGATTTATGCCTCCTTCTACGTCACCTCTGCAACTGCTGCAACTATTTCTCCTCATACTTGTGCCCTTGATTGTAGAGTGAGTCAGAGTGTGTAAATGAGGTAACGCCTTACTTTTCAAGTGGAGTCGACTTCTCTTTATGGAGCCTTCTAATTCTTTACTATTATTCTCCTTGGACTGAATTCTCTTCTATGGTATTTCCACATCTGATTAATGGTTCTTTTACTTCCAGAATCTTCTATTCTAATAACAAAGGTTATACTGGAGGTTAATACCTCCCACAACTACCAAAACATCAACATTCCCTCTTAGCTAGGGAGGTATTAACTTATGATGTTCTTCAAGTAATGGTCTCAATCACATCCATCCATCTCACATGGCATGGGGAAGACTCACATGGTCTTGCAAACTAGTCTATGGGTAGCATCACCATATCCACATAGGATATCTCATGATCAAACAAATCATGTCACATGTATCACCATCATAGCCAAATAGGGTTTTTCATAGTCACACACAGACTATCTAATGGTTATGTCATAGTCATGCATCTAGGGCCTTATCAACATACATATCATCTCTCTAGTGGGAACAACCTCATTATCCTTTCAAAATTTATGGGTCTCACGTCCTTTTATAGATTATGTCATTACCGGACTTCATCTAGCTCACACAGAACTAGGAAACTATCACATCTATCCAACTCACACAAAATCTGGACAACTAGCCCTGAAGTTAGCCCTTCTGGTTGGCACACAAGGCATCTAGTCCACAGTGGCCAAGCATATAACCACAAGTATTAGGTGATATAGTGTTCAAAAACTACCCATCTATCCCAGGGCTAGGTGTTAGAAATTAATGGAAAAACAACAGAGTAGCTAGAAACATAAATATTTTTATAAATTTCCAATCATCTACTACCGTAATTCTGGATCAGCAAAACATTAAAATATCTAATGCATAATATAAGAGCATAAATAAGTAAGTAACATAACATAGACTCGAGTATTACATTGTCTGAAAAAAAGAACAAAAATACATGATATGATGTCGTTACCTTCCTTAATGTATGCTCAGAAAAAGCTTAGTAGATCATGGATCAAACCCTCAATGTAGATCTCATGATCATAAAGTCAATGCCAAGAAGAACTCTTAGGATAGGAAACCAAAAAATCAAACTCAATAGGATGAAAAACTAAAGTCCAAGCCACTTTCAAGCAATAGGGTTGAAAACAAAATAATATTGTCCAACCTAGGGCTAGAAAAAGGACCCACAAACAACCTTAACACTTTCAACCCAAGAACACATAAATCTGTTTCAACAAAGGAAAAATACTAGCAATCCAAAACAACACTAACAATCCAATTCACAATGATGAGAATACTAGGGATGCTAGCAGACAAGGTAAGGAAACACACAAGGGAGACACCACCAAATTTTCCATCTTACATCATTTAGACAGCAAGGTGACACAATCAAACCAACAAGAAGGTACCATAACAACAACAACAATAAGAAACCTTAACGGCTCGCTGGAAAAGACTCCTACGGGTCAACGACATGCTAAAATAGTGATGGTTGGTAGGGATAAACCCATGACAGTTGGAGCAGAACAAGAACACACAAGAGAGGAGTTGTGAGGACCCAAATAGACCTATCTAAAAGAGGCGCAACAACCTAATAACCTTATCCAAAAGAGCCACAACAAAAATCTCAGTCTTCAACTCCGCTAAGAGAGAGTGAATGTGTCAAGTGAGGGATATGCCACTCCTTAAATAGTTTTAGGTAGGTAAGATAGGGATAACAAGTTAGTCCACTTGCCATAACTTTAGGGTTAGGTTTAATACCTAATAATAAAGAAATAATATTTTACAAATTAAAATATCAAGTGGTAAATAAAAAATAGACCACAAGTAAATTAACAAGGTAATGAAACAAGTCGATGAGAAGGGGTTCAAGATCAAGGTGACCAACTTTCTTTAGGAAGAAGTAAGGAATCAAACCAACACATCATCATACAACTATGAGGGACATAACTCAAGCAAAGGGTTTCACTAATAAACAATAAGACAAAGTCAAAGGTTAAGTCCTTCTTTAATGGCAATTTTGTCCACATCAGTCTCATGATATAACTTATAAGATTTTATCATCCCAACATATGAGGAGCGGCAATGATGTGATCATGCCCTTCTTCTTAAATGCTCCTAGGTCACATGGACCATCCCGGGAGAGAAGAAGGTCACACATAATCTCGAATTGGTACTTAAACCAAGAAATTGCTTGGTCCTAGACCAGGGTACCCCAGAACACATCTGGGGGGCCCTAGAATATATCTAGGGGCTTAACCACAAAGGTACACAACCAAGGATCAATCCAAGTGTTGAGAAAAGATGCCCTGGAACACATAGGGATAACAAGTTAGTCCACTTGCCATAACTTTAGGGTTAGGTTTAATACCTAATAATAAAGAAATAATATTTTACAAATTAAAATATCAAGTGGTAAATAAAAAATAGACCACAAGTAAATTAACAAGGTAATGAAACAAGTCGATGAGAAGGGGTTCAAGATCAAGGTGACCAACTTTCTTTAGGAAGAAGTAAGGAATCAAACCAACACATCATCATACAACTATGAGGGACATAACTCAAGCAAAGGGTTTCACTAATAAACAATAAGACAAAGTCAAAGGTTAAGTCCTTCTTTAATGGAAATTTTGTCCACATCAGTCTCATGATATAACTTATAAGATTTTATCATCCCAACATACGAGGAGAGGCAATGATGTGATCATGCCCTTCTTCTTAAATTCTCCTAGGTCACATGGACCATCCCGGAAGAGAAGAAGGTCACACATCATCTCGAATTGGTACTTAAACCAAGAAATTGCTTGGTCCTAGACCAGGGTACCCCAGAACACATCTGGGGGGGCCTAGAATATATCTAGGGGCTTAACCACAAAGGTACACAACCAAGGATCAATCCAAGTGTTGAGAAAAAATTCCCTGGAACACATCCAGGGCCCCTAGAACACATCTAGGGACTTACATCATCAAACTGCTTGGTCCCTGACCAAGAAACCTAGGAGTGTACTGGGGACCCTATAACACAACTAGGGTCTTTGCCATCCTCCCAGATAATGGATCTTGCAACTGCATTAATTTTAACACTCCATCTCATCAAGCGAGGCATTCTTAGCAACACCAAGCTTGTCTCGAAAGTATACAAACTTTGTCAATGACAGGGGCTTGGTCAAAATATCTGCAGTTTGTTCCATCGTTAGAACATACTAAATAATGAGAATGTTCTTCTACACCATGTCCCGAACATAGTCATATCTCATCTCAATGTGTTTCAATCTGTCATGAAACATAAGATTCTCGAAGAGATTTATACAACTGTTGTTATCATAGTGAATTATTGTGGGTTCCATCTCAGTACTGAACAAATGTAAGAGTAGATTTCTAAGCCACACTGCTTCTCTACTAGCAACACTTGCAACAATGTATTATGCCTCTGCAGTGCTTTGGGCTATGGAGCCTTGTTTCCCGCTGGACCAAGAGATCATAGTTGAACCCAAACTGAAACAATATCTGGAAGTTCTCTTCTGATCCATTGTACTACCCATCCAATCTAAATCTGTATAGCCATGAAGAATTACACCTCCACTAGAAGTGTATATGAGCCCATAAGCTATAGTCCCCCGAACATATATGAAAATATGCTTAGCAACAACCATATGAATGTGTTTTGGATTACACATAAACTCACTAAGGACATTCACTGCATAACAAATGTTCGGTCTGGTGTGTACTAGATACATCAAGGACCTAATAATATGACGATATACTGTAGGGTCTTTTGGATCTAAACTTGTAGCTTGATCATGTAACTTCTTTAGATTAGAAATCATAGGTGTGGTCATGGACTTACAGTCCAACATCCCAAATCTACGAAGCACATCAACTCCATACTTACTTTGTGAGAGAAATATCTCACCATGTTTTTGCCACACTTATAAACCAAGAAAGTAATGCATAAGACCCAAGTCCTTCATTTCAAATGATGTTGACAACACCCTCTTACTCTAAGCTATCAGATGTTCCTCTCGAGTAGGCAACAAATCATCCACATATAAAACCAATATAACATGATGATTCTTCACAATATTTATGTAAATATTAGGATCTGCTATACTCTTGGAGAACCCAAGACTCTGAAGAAAACTGTCAATTCTTCCATACCAAGCTCTCGAACCCTGTTTCAATCCCCATACAAGGATTTCTTGAGTTTGCAGACATGGGATTTCTTCCCATGGATCATAAAACCCTCAAGCTACTCGATATAAACCTCTTTCTCAACTTCACCATTAAGAAAAACAATCTTAACATCCATTTGGTGAAGTTTCCAATTAAAGACTGAAGCAAGAGAAATGATGACTCTGATAGAAGTATACCTGGAAACAGGAGCAAGAATATCATCATAATCAATTCCCTCTTTCTAAGAGAAACCACTAGCCACAAATATGGCTTTGAATTTTTCAACACTGCCATCTGTTGCATGCTTTATTTTGTAAATCCATTTAGAGGTTACTACTGATTTTCCTTGAGGTCTTGACCACTTCCCATACATCATTTTTCAATATTGACTCATATTCTTCTATCATGGCATCCTTCCACACTTTATGTTTGGCAGCCTCATCAAAAGTGGAAGGTTATGAGTCAATCACAAGATTCAACTTAGCTAACAATCCGGAGTATTTATCTAGCTTCTTGCTTTCTCTGAAAGTACCTTTAGGTGTTGCATGTTTTTATGCTTCCTTTAAAATTTCACGACACCATGCTGGATTCCTTTTGGAAGGAGGTTTATCTAGGGGAAACTCAATAAAATCCCTTATGGGGTCCACTGAAGGCTCTCTGGCCTCCTCCCTCCGCTCATCTAAAAGTTGCGAAACTGAAGGCTCTGGAGATGGAGCTTTCTGCTCCTTTGCATCACGGAGAATCTCTCTGGAACAAGGAAAGGAAACTTCCTCATGGAAGTCATGGAAGGTCACATCTCTACTTACCTCTATATACTTTTACCCTGACACATAGATTCGATATGCTTTTTAGGTCTCACTGTACCCCACCAAAAGTGTCTTTCTTTCCATAGGTCTCTAACTTAGTCCTCTTTTCTTTTGGTACATGAATGTAGACATGACTACAAATTTTTTTCAAATGATCAACTGAGGCTTCTTACCCATGAAGAATTCTTCTGGAGTTTTCTCTTCCAATGATTTATGAGGACACTTGTTCTGAATATAGACTGTAGTACTTGCAGCTTCGGCCCAAAGAGACAAAGGAAGATTCTGGTCATACATCATAGCTCTGGCTGCCTCACAAATTGTCATGTTCTTTCTTTCTACAACCCCATTATGCTAGGGATTATAAGGCATGGTCAGCTCCCTCTTAATCCCAGAAGTCTGGAAGAGATCATCATACTTGTGGGACTCAAACTCTTTTCCATTGTCGGTTCTGAAAACACAGATATGTCTACCTGTTTGATTCTCAACAAGATTCTTAAAATCCTGAAATTTACTGAAGGATTCATCTTTAGTTTTCAGAAAATAACTCCAAGTTTTATGGGAGCAATCGTCAATAAAAATGATATAATAAAGACAACCATTCATGGACAGAACAGTGATAGGTCCAAAGGGATCAGAATGAATAAGATGTAAGATACCATTAGTTTTCCTATTACTGTGAGGGTAAGCTTTCTTTGTACTTTTACCAAGATCACAACCTCTACAGATACTGTCATGCTCAAGAGGAAAAACTGGCATACCTTTTACCATCTTTTGCAAACCTGGAAGAGAATTATAGTTGATATGTTCAAACCTTTTGTGCCATAGTTCGCAGGGGTTGATCATCTCATGGGATAATGCTTGAATAACTTGACCAACGATTTTGTATAGTCCACCTTCTTGAAATCCGATTATCATGGTTGATCTCATACTTTCATTTGAGGGCCACATAACAACCCTTCCTTTGGATAAGGCTATTGTGTATCATTTAATTTCTAGAGCTGCAACTAAAATAAAATTTTTCTTTAAGGAAGGAACATAAAGAATTTCTTCAATATGAAATACATTTCCGGATTGAAGCTAAAAAGAGGTTGATCCAACTTCTTTGATGGAATAGGTGCCATCATCACCCAATTATACCTTCACATTGAACTTCTTATCCCAGTAGTTCACAAGGTTCTGTTTGAAACCAATCATGCTTGGAGGCCCCACTGTCCACTAACCAAATTTCTTCTGATTTGTTGACAACACCGAAGAGAGCTAAAACAAGATAAATTTCTCTGCATTGTTCTTTTTCTTTAGAAGCAGCTTGAGTTCTCTTTCTTTGAGGCTCTTATTCCTTAGTTGCAACTGAATCATGGAACCTGCCTTTTTGTTTCTTCTTTAAAGGAGGGTTCCTGCATTTTTTTGCATAATGACCTAGCTTATTATAGTTAAAGCATATTACTTTAGATAAATGAGAGTGAGGATGAGAGTGCTTACCTTGAGGTTTCTTACCTTTTCCTTTGTTCTGAGGAAACCTCTTCCATTTCTTGGCTTTTGATGAAAGAGCATGGTCTTTCATAGTGGAGGGTTCATTTCTGCTTTTAATTCTTCCCTCTTCTTCCAAGCAATCATGCCATAATCTCTCAAAGTTGGGTTGAACTTCTCTTCCATTTACAGATGAGATAAATGTCTCCCATGATTCTAGAAGACCATCTACTGCAATTTGTACAAGGTCATCATCATCTATTGCAACTCCAATTGTTGCAAGTTTATCTCTTGTTTGAGCAATTTTGGAAAAGAAAGCAGAGATGGTTTCATCCTTTCCCATCTTTAAAGTATGTAGTTGTTTCTTCAAGGTCCTGTTTTGAGTTGGGGCCTTCTTTTCATAAAAGTTGGCTAGGGAATCAAAGCATTCATGTGTTGTCCTTAGGTGAGCAATAAGAGGCATCATATTATTTTTAACTGAGTAAAAAATGACCCTCTTGGCTTTGGCTTGCCTCTTCTTATAGGCTGCTCTTCCTGCATTTGAAGTAGGTTCTTCCATCACCCTGGTAACCAGCTCATCCAAGTCAATTTATTCTAGGATATTAAAGACCCTAGCCTTCCAAGCATTGAAGCTTGAAGCCCCTTCAATCCTATCTTCTTCTTTGACTGAAGAAGAATCCATACTAAAGATTGTTTACAGGAGAGATTTGAAGCAAAACAAACCTATTGTTGATCTGAAAAACACACCCTTAATAGAGGATCTACACATGCTCAAAAGTCTGTCACGAATGAGCTCCTTTCATGCCCTAAGCTCTTATACCATGTTAGAATTTAAGGGAAAAACAATAGACTAGCTAGAAACATAAATATTTTTATAAATTTCCAATCATATGCTACTGTAATTATGGATCAACAAAACATTAAAATTTCTTATGCGTAATCTAATAACATAAATCAATAAGTAACATAACGTAGACCTGAGTATTACCTTAGCTTAAACAAAGAACAAAAATACTTGATATGTTGTTGTTACGTTTCTTAATGTATGCTCATAAAAAGCTTAGTAGATCATGGATCAAACCCTCAGGGTAGATCTCATCATTATCATAGGGACAATGCCAAGAAGAACTCTTAAGATAGGAAGCCAAAAATCAAACTCAGTAGGTTGAAAAATTAAAGTCCAAGCCACTGTCAAGGAATAGGGCTGAAAACAAAATAATACTATCCAACCTAGGGCTAGAAAAAGGATCCACAGACAACCTTAACATTTTCATGCCAAGAACACAAAAATATGTTTCAACAAAGGCAAAATACCAACAATAAAAAATAGCCCTAACAATCCAGTTCACAATGATAAGAATACTAGGGTTTCTAGCATACAAGGTAAGTCATCACACAAGGGTGACACCAACAAATTATCAAGCCGACATTATTTAGAAAGCAAGGCGACACAATCAAACCAACAAGAAGGTACCAAAACAACAAAAACAACAACAACAAACCTTTACGACTAGCTGGAAAGACTCCTACAGGTCAATGACAAGCTAAAACAATGATGGCTGGTAGGGATAAACCCACGACATCTGGAGCATACCAAGAACACACAAGAGAGAATATGAGAGGACCCAAATAGACATGTCTAGAATAGTCACAACAACCTAGTAACCTCATCCAGAAGAGCCACAACAAAAATATCAGTCTTCAACTCGACTAAGAGAGAGTGAGTGTGTCGAGTGAGGGATAGGCCATTCCTTAAATAGTTTTAGGTAGGTAAGATAGGGCTAACAAGTTATTCCACTTGTCATAACTTTAGGGTTAGGTTTAATACCTACTAATAAATAAACAATATTTTACAAATTAAAATATCAAGTAGTAAATAAAAAATAGACCACAAGTAAATTAACAAGGCAATGAAACAAGTTGATGAGAAGGGTTTCAAGATCAAGTAGGTCAACTTTCTTTAGGAAGAAGTAAAGAATCAAACCAACACATCATCATACAATTAGGAGGGACATAACTCAAGCAAATGGTTTCACTAATAAACAATAAGACAAAGTCAAAGGTTAAGTCCTTTAATGGCAGTTTTGTCCACATCAGTCTCATGATATAACTTATAAGCTTTTATCATCCCAACATACGAAGAGGGGAAATGATGTGATCATGACCTTCTTCTTAATTTCTCCTAGGTCACATGGACCATCCCGAGAGAGAAGAAGGTCACACATCATCTCGGTTTGGTACTTAAACCAAGAAACTTCCTAGTCCCAGACCAAGGTACTCTAGAACACATTTAGGGGGGCCTAGAATATATCTAGAGGCTTAACCACCAAGGTACACAACCAAGGATCAATCCAAGCGCTCAACAAGGATTCCCTGGAACACATCCAGGGGCCTTAGAACACAACTAGGGACTTACATCATCAAACTGCTTAGTCCCTGACCAAGAACCCCATTAGTGTACTGGGGTCCCTAGAACACAACTAGGATCTTTGTCATCCTCCAGGATAATGGATCTTGCACATGCATTAATTTTAACACTAGGAAACACCTCTGACCACACTCATGGTTGGCCCTCCAGCTTGAAAAGATGGGAAACTACCAACCTTAAAGGCTTGGCACATTGCTGACCTTATGCAAGGTCTCGTTGACTGGTGCCACAGTGAGTAACGTGCCTATAAATGACTACCCGTTTCCGCCACACTCTGTAAGCTACTTCCCTCTAGAATCACATATGACACTCATCACTCCCTCTTATGAGGGAAGTCCTTATTGACCACGCCAAGCTTGTCCCTGAAGTACTCAAACTTTACCTTTGATAGAGGCTTGGTCAACACATCGGCTATATGCTCGTATGTAGCAACATACTGGAGCTTTACTACTCTCTTTTGTACCAGATCTCTGATATAATGGTACTTGATCTCAACATGCTTGGACTTGTCATGAAACATAGGGTTCTCAGACAAC
Organism: Picea engelmannii; assembly: GCA_009831015.1. Classification (NCBI taxonomy): domain Eukaryota; kingdom Viridiplantae; phylum Streptophyta; class Pinopsida; order Pinales; family Pinaceae; genus Picea; species Picea engelmannii. The sequence continues at coordinate 504,919 of ML787792.1, forward strand.
TTTATACAACTATGGTTGTCACAAAAAATATAAGTCACCTCCAACTCGAGATCAAATAGTTCTACAAGCAAATTTTGAAGCCACACAACTTCGCTACTAGATGAACATGTTGCTATATATTCTACCTTGGTCGTACTAAATGCCACACTAGTTTGCTTCCTGTTGAGCCATGAAATCATAGTTGACCCCAAACTAAAGTAATAACATGATGTACTCTTTTGATCTGACACTACCGACCCAATATGAATCACCATAGCCTTACATTCTTATCTTACGATTTGAAACATATCGAAGTCCAAAGTCTATCGGACCCTTCAGGTACCTTAATACGTGCTTTTCTACAATCAAGTGAACATGTCTTGGTTCAACCATATACTGAATCAAAGTGTTCACCGCAAAGCACATATATGGCCTAGTATTTTTCAAATACATCAACGAACCAATCATCTTCCTGTACATGGTGACATCCATTGTCTCTGAAGAGGTATCACTCAATAACTTCAAGTTTGTCACCATCGATGTGGGCATGGATTTACAATCCATCTTTTCAAATCTCTGCATCATACCTAGGTCTTTCATCTCGAACTCTTATGCAAGATTTCTCTTGCACTTGATGATGAGCTTCTCGTTCCCTATTAGAAATAGGTCATCCACATATAATAGTAATATCACTGGTCCACTATCCTCAACCTTATAGTAAAGGTTGGGATCTTCTTTACTCTTGGTAAATCCCAATCTCACTAGAAAGTTGTCAATTCTATCGTACCATGCCCTTGGTGCTTGTTTCAATCCATACAATGCTTTCTTCAATATTCACACATGTGTCTTCCTGTCACGTGTCTCGAATCCTTGTGGTTGCTCCATGTACACTTCCTCTTCCACTACACCATTCAGAAAAGTTGTCTTCATGTCCATCTGATGTATTTTCCATTTCATTATTGCAGTGATCGCAAGTGTAGTTCTAATTGAAGTGTATCTCGCCACAGGAGCAAATGTCTCTACATAATATATTCCTTCTTTATGGGAGAACTCACGAGCCATGAATCTTGCCTTGTACTTCTTGATACTGTCATATGTTGAATGTTTCATCTTGTAGATCCATTTGGAACTCACAACTGATTTCTCTTTCGGTCTCAGAACCACATCCCAAACACCATTCTTAATGATGGACTGGTATTCGTCAATCACAACATCCTTCCATACTTTCTTCTCTGCAACCTCTTCATAATAGGTAGGCTCAACATCAATAATATCACATAACAATGCCACGTAACTGGAAAATGGTCAAGGTTTCTGGCTTTCTTTGAAAGATCCATGTGGAGCACCATACTTCTCGACAACCTGAATAATCTCACGAGCCCAAGCTAGTCTTATTTTCTTCGTACTCGTTTCTGTAGGTATTTGTGGTTCTGCCATGTCATGGTCCTATGGACCATGCCCTTCTAACGCAACAACATTACTTGCATATGTATCTACAACTCTAGGAGCTTCTTGCTCCTCATCATGGATCTCATTTGTATGATGATGCCTTGATCTATTGAAGGTTTCATTATCATCGAAGGTAATGTTCTATTAATCTCGATCTTCCTGTGACCAAGGATGTAGAATCTATATACCTTCGATGTCTCACTATATCCAACAATATACCCTTTTTTCTTGAGGGATCCAACTTCATCCTCTTCTCCTTTATTACATGAATGTGTACAACTCTATGTCTGGATAGTCTGCACCAAGTCTCAGCTAGAGACCATCTAAATTGTTGCCTTCTACAACTATCATTATAGCTCCCTCTTAGAGTTATTCCCTGTGACCTGCTCGGAACAAGAAACAAGAACAACATCTCCATGGTAACCTCCATGGAGTTTACAAGATAACATGTATGGAACAAAGTCAACAACCAAAAACATCTCATAGAGGATATCAATTTATCTTGTAAACAAGTGCATTATTAATATGAGCATTTATTGGAGTGTTAGTCATACCGATAATATTCAAGTGCTATTAAACTAGCAATAGCAATAGAAATAATAGAATTCTAAAGACTGTTATTCTAGTTGCAATACTTACTTAAACTGCAACAATATAAAATATTAAACCTGATATGCAAACTTGGAGTTTGGTTATTGTTGTCCCACTTGAGTTGTCTTCACTTTTGATACATTAGGTATCATATGGTCTTTTATTGAGTCTGTCAATATCCTCTTGGCCTTGACCTCATTCATTCATCTTTATAGGCTTTTCAGAATCCAACCTATACGAGGCTTCTCCTACCCCTTTGATGGGATATTGATAGTCATCACCAAGCTTCACCTTATGAGGTGAATCCTTCTGAACCAAATTTGAAAGAGAATCCTTGCAACTGGTCATGTGCTTAGAGGCACCACTATGAATAAGCCATGTGTTACTCCCATGAGTGAATGTCCCTGTAAGGGATGATATCAATACATATTCTTCACTTGAATCATCTTCTTTTGATTTCTTTTGAACATTTTCATCGTCTTCTATGGCATGAGCATGATGTCTTTTATACTTTCCTTTTCTGAACTGATCTTTTATGTGAGGACAATTTCTAGCAAAGTGTCCCATCTTCTAGCAACTGAAGCATTTGTAACTTGAATAATCCTTTTGAGTCTTTTGTGTCTTCTGAATCTTCATGTGGAGATGATCCTCTTTTCTGCTCTTTCCTTTTCTTGTATGTGCTACTAGTGCTTGATTTTCATGATCACCCAACTTTTCTTCTCTTGCTGCCGATCTAGCTTCTTCTTGAGTGCAATCTTCCCATAGCCTACTGAACTTTGTTGGTTTTCTTTTGGAACAGATTCCCTGAACAAATGATTCCCAAGACTTTGGGAGACCATTCAATATAGTCATTACTAGCTCAACTTCTTCAACTATGTCTCCAATGGATTCAATTTGTTCTTTGATTTGAGATACTCTCGTGAAGTAGGATTGAATGGTTTCTAAATTCTGCATATTCACATTCTTGAGTCGTGTCCTCAATGTCATCTTCTGGTTGATATTCTTGCCTTCATATAATCGGGAAAAAACATCAAACATATGCTTTGGATTTTTCAATGATGAGACATTAGGGATCAAGTGATCCTTGATAGAATCTGCAATAATCCTCTTAGATTTAACTAGGTTCTTTTTGTATTTTGCTTTAGCCTCATATCCCTCTGGATCTTGAACTTATTCTTCAATGAAACCTTCTATATTATTCTCTTCTATAATGAGCATTACTTTATATTTCCATGCTCAAAATTTATTAGCACCCTCAAGCTTCTCATCAAGCTTAGTGTTGGGAGTCATTATGCCCCGCGATTTAGAAATATGAAAAAAATTGAAACTTTGCAAAAATGAATTTTGGAATTACCAGTGAGTGCGCTATGCCAAGGCGACCTCCCTTCTTCAAGGATGTGCTCCAACTTTAGCCTTTAAATGCCCAAAAGTCTTGACCTAGGGTTTTATGAGGAAACACTAATTTTCCAACTTCTGAATTTTGGAGATATGATCCGAGGGAAAGATGTGCCCTCCTTAGACGACCTTTTTGGTGGCTTGTAAGTGCTTGTCGAGCTTGACAATAGGGGAAATTGAAGATATTCCTTCCAGTGGTTAGACTGTTCTGAAGGAAACCAACTCTGATTCCATGTTAAAAGTTTAGTATGCTCATTTAACCATAGACAATGTTACACCATTGTCACACAACCATAGGCACTCACACGTACCACCCCCGAGCACATTAACCTTTTCTTAGATAGATTTCATTCACGAAGCAAGTCCTCTCAGATAAACCCTAACCAAAAATACCAACACGACTGTAGTAGCAACACAACACCAAGAGAGTGTACCTATACCAAGAGAAGCACACAAGAGAGAGATACTAGAAAGACTGAGCAAGGAGAGACTTCACCACTACAACTGTTGTGTCACCTTCCTCAACCTTGCACCTCCTTCTGCCTTACCATTGCAGCTGCTGCCACAACTGCTCCTCAGACTTGTACCCTTGATTTCAAAGTGACTGAGAGTGTGTAAATGAGGTAGCGCCTTACCTCTATTTATACCATCCTTTCCAAGTGTCTTTTCAAGTGGAGTCGACTTCTGTTTTTAGAGCCTTCTAATTATTTATTATTATTCTCCTTGGGTCGACTTCTCATCTAGGGTATTTCCACATCTGTTTAATGGTTCTCTTGGTTCCATAATATTCTATTCTAAGCACAAAGGTTATATTGGAGGTTAATACCTCCCACAGCTACCAAAACATCAATAGGAGCCACCCCTAGTGCACTTCTAGATCTTAATACTAGGTGAGTGCATACGCTTGCAACCCATAAAAAAATATTCTCGGTCTGAAACTCACTAGAGAAGAAGCATCTCAGATCAATGTTCTAATACCATCTGATCTACAATAGCAATACTCATGAAATTAAATAGAATAAGAAAACATGAATACTATCACCAAAACTGAGAGCAAAATGACCATCACTTTATTTAAAATAGGAGACAGTCGTATATAGATGTATGTTATTACATGATGGCTTGAATAGGTCAAGCTACAACTAGTTAGCTATATCTGATCAACTACTTCCTTGGGACTTGCACCCAATTATTCTTCTCCTCCAATAAGTTGAGAGTGCGCCTTCCAAGAATCTAATTGGTTGAGGGAGTGTGCCTTCCTTTGGATTCATGTGGATGTTTGTTGGGTTGCCCAAACTCCCAAGTTTGATTCCGAATGAGAGAATCATATTCTATATTCATGATAACCTTCCAATATTGATTTCTTATAGCCTCTAGATAAAACTAAGGATCTAATGTGGATAACATGCAACAATGAATAGGCATCAAGGAATCAACTGTAGAGAGTGCTTGTGGATCACCCGAAAACTGAGATCTAGTCCTCCATGTATCTGCTGGATCACCCACTAAATTTGTTGTTGCATGTATAATATGTTGTGCCCAAACTTGTTTTGATATCAGATCTGCAATGAAATACTCATCTAAGTCGCTCCATGCCCCATCATCATCTACAAACTAATCTGAATCAGAAGTCTAATTTGAATCTAAAAGGTCTACATCAACCAAAACCAATGGATCTGCAATGGGTTCCTCCTGAAGTGCATGCATGGGGCCTTCTTCGAATTTAAGACTTCTCCCATGCCATAACCTACTCACTTCAATACCATGGGTATGAAGTATAGTGGAAAAGTACTTGGGAACGAAATGGAAAAAGTATATAACCCAGATTGATGATCTGCTATCCCAACAGTAACCAATGACTCATTGAAAATCTTTGAAATCACAACTTACTCTGGAGTGAAAACCACTTGCTTTATGGTGCCTGAATGTGTGATATGATATATGGACAACAAATTTGTAGATGATGAGGGTACATGCAACACATTTTGAAAACACCCACCATCTAGATCAATCCTAACTTTCCCACATACCAGAACAAGTGTGTGTCATCTACCATTAGAATGAAAGAACCAATGCAAGGCTCAAAAGAAGTGAAGGAATCTCGTGACGTTGCCATTTGATTAGAGGCACCTTAATCAAGAACATATGTGGTTGATGATGAAGAAACAACAACCAAAGCATGACCTTTTGTTCGTTTACCTCGATCATCAAGAGGCTTTTCAACATCCTTTTTCCTAGCATTTTTCACCACTGCTAGGATTGTCATGCTGAAGAGTTTGTTCCATCTTATCTATGATCTTCCTCATGCATTAATTCTCAAAATGAAATCATTTATTATAGTAGTTGCACTTGGATTTTTCCTTCTTCTTCCCCCCTTGGGGTTGGAGGTATACTCGTTGGATTCAGGATTTGGACCCTTTTTCCAATCCATGTCTTTATTTTTCTTATATGTCTTGTTGTTTGTCTTAGCTCCCTTATTTGATGCAAGGGAATGGGACTTAGAGGACTTGAGGGCACCCATCTAAACTAGATTATCTTGTTCTTTAGTGAGTGTGCCAACAAAAGCATCCAAAGATGGCATCTTCCATGTGGTTCCCATAACTAGTTTTGTAGTATAGAAGGAAGATACAAACATTGAGTATTGTGGACCTAGTTTTGAGATAATAGAGAGTATAAATTGCTCCTATGTCTTCTCAATATTACACAACTTGAGCTCAAATAACAAGGCTTTAAGCTTAGTGAATAAGTCATGAATAGTGTCGAAGTTACCCAAGCTCAAAGCAATGAACTCATTCTCCAATTGGTGTCCCTGCAACATATCTTGCTTCTCAAAAAGACCCTCTAGGGTGGTCCGTACTTCATTCATTGTTTTAGTAGTTGTGATATAAAACCGAAGATTTGGAGACATTGAAAGGCACAACAACCCAAAGGCCTCATCTATCTCGTTAAAGTACTTTTCTTTCTCCACTATAGAATTAAGTTCAACTTCCTTTTCCATAGTAATCATATAAAGACCCTTACTCAAGAGAATAATTGCCTTAGACTTCCACTCATGGTAGTTGAATAGAGTAAGAATAACATGTTGGAGTTTATCCATCTTATATGTTGTGGCTTCTCTTGATGTGTCTTCTTCCTACAAAAACAATATGCTCCTCCTAGATTCTAGCTTGCTCTGATACCATGTAAAATTTGAATAGCAATACTCTTAATAATTTTGCAAGAGAAAGAAAGGAGAGAGTGAGAAGAAAAAACTTGGAGTCAACAACTCAATTCTCATAAAAATTCTGATTAATTACAAACTCAATGAAATATATGAGTACATATAGGAAATTTGAATTCTAAAGGAGGCAATTTGAATTGTATGAGTGTGATATATGAACCTAGTTTCGCTTAACTCCGAGTTTGGATACTTTGATTAGCCATGCAAGCTCTCAAAAGTAGGAAAAGGATAAAAAAACATAGAAAGGCACTTTCTAATGTCCTGAAAACAAGGAAAAACATAGTAAAGCGCTTTCACTAGCTAAAAAGGCAGATTCCTCCTTAAATCTAAGGATAGAGCACTCCCATGGCTCACTTGGTCAAAATTAATCAAAATTTGACCATTACATGAGACCAAGTTATAAAGTACCTAGGTGAAATATTAATGCTAAGGGAATGTAAAATATGCTCTAACAAGAGGATGATATCACCTCTCCCAAAAGACTTGGACTCCAAAGCAAACTTCTGGATTATTTTGGTGTGGTTAATGCCTTCTTTATGTGATATTCATAACATTACAAGTTATTTCTATAGCAATGTGTCCTTCTAATGAATGTGTGTTCCACATTAAGATTTCCTCTCCTTTCCTCACTCTCAATGCAAACATCACCATTATATTCAACGACAAAAACAAGAATGGTTGAAAATTTGAGCAGCCCCCATTATAGGCCATTATTAGTCATTGCACGATACATCACAAGAGATCGACATAAGGGACCCACAAAGCACACATGCACCCCTAAATGGTGTTGATACCAAACTAAGGGATTATACTATCACATTAACTTAGAGACTTGTGCCCCATACCTACTTTTGAATTGACACTTTGATGAATATGATAATTTATACATCACCCAAAAAGAATAGAGTGAGTGCACTCCCATAAATGGAGTTTGATGTGTAATAACATTAAAGTGCATTTTTTTTTATAGAAATTTGTTTCCTTACGAATTGATAATGATATTATTAATGTGGAAGAAAATCCCAACATAAGGATATCTCAATGTAGCTCCACCCTCCATAGACAATATCACTATTGTCACCCAACCATAGGCCAAAGCCACCCTCTGAGCACCTTAACCTTGACAGAGAATCATTCCAGAAGAAAACCCTAGGCTAGATAGCCAAACAAAGGGTAGCGCACCTTTCTCCAAGGATATCGCACCAAACAAGAGTTGATCAGATAGTCTAAACCATAACCAAGAGATAGTCCAAGCCAAAACGAAATCTGCTAGCTGCAACAACTGCAATGACAACTCTCCTCCAGACTTGAGCACAAAACTGCCCAATTGCAGTGCGCACAAGTTTGCTCTACAGTTCTAAGAATACTGGCCAGAATGAAGACTGGCCTCCTGTATTTATACTAAATCTGGCAAACTGCCAGGGCCGACTTCTCATTCTGGGTACTAATTCTTTAGTATATAATATTTCTTCTAGCCGACTTCTTCTCTTGGAGGCTAATAGCCTGATACAAGTTATCCTCTTGACCTGACTTATCTTCTAGGGTTACTAGCCAACTCATTAGGGTTTCTTCTTTCTTTTTGGAATATTCTATTCTCGTCAGGTTTACATGTGGAGGTAAATACCTCCTGCACCTACCATAATATCAACACTCCCTCCTAGCTAGGGAGGTATTGAAGGTAATGGTCTTGAGCACAAACATACCATTCATCTGGTAGCATCAACATGGTCGTATAGACTATCTCATGACTAGATCATGAGCACCATCATCACTATCAGTGTCATCAGATGCATCATCTCTTGAAACCATACGCCATTTGAGTAATCAGACACGATGCTAGATAAGTCACTCACTCCATAGAGTGACACAAGAACCATCCTTCTAATTTGGACATATGTCCTAGAAGAATAAATGTCTCGGACCATTTTCCATCTGGGAAATTGCTATCCATTGATCATCCATCTAGTTGATAATCATTTCCAACACTGTTGATAGTCTTCAAGGCAATCATAACAATATCATTCAATAGAACACAATTGTGTCTATCCATAGTAGTACACAACTACAATCCAGTGGTACACTACCGCACCAAGTAGCACACAGGTACTTGATCAATGACGTATAGTCACAAACAGTGGAACACATCCACCACAGTAGTATACATCTATTGTCTAGAGACATACAATATTCATAACAATCATTTGATATCAACTTGCACAGAAACAATGTTATGATATAAACTGAATCATCTGGGCCATTCTTCCACTCACATCTGTGAGATCTTGGATGAGCATCTGCCCTCAGAAGGTCAAACATCAATGATTAGCTATCCAGACTATTCTTCTCAAGCAAGGAAGAATAACTGTCCTGATTTCTGAGCCTGGACCATTCCTTCGACACTAGACAAAGTGTAACCTGGAGAGAATGAGTTTGCCCTAAGGAATGTCTGTCCCTGATTGTTGAACCTGGACCATTCCCCACCCTGGGCCATTCCTCCGACACTAAACAAAGTGCAACTTGGAGAGAATGAATCTGCCCTAAGGAATGACTGTCCAGACCATTTCCAAAGGAAACAACTGTCCTGCACCAACCTCCAAAACAGACCATTCCCCATGTTAACCACAATGGGAAATCATTGTCTGGCAAGGCGGGCCAGTCTTCTTGAGTAACCCTCAAGAAGAGAGACTTCCTTAGAACATTCCCCATGTTAACCACAATGGGAAATCCCTGTCTATGGTACATCAACGATCCATCGAACCATTTTCATTACGAAAATGACCGTTCGATTTGGACCATTTTCTGAACTGGAAAATGCCTGTCCGTTAGAAATCTCAAACCACTTTCTGAACTGGAAAGGATCTGCCCATCCTGGACCTTTTTTCGAACTGAAAAATGACTGTCCATAAATCAATAACACATCAGTGGTCCCTCCCAACCTGGGAGTCATCTCTTCCTTTTTCAATAAGGAAGTCATCTTCATGAGCTCCAACTTGAGTACACAAACTCTTTCGTCTTGGACAAAAGCTTTACCAAAATGCCTTCTTATCTGCTCATCTGTGGAGATATATATAGGAGAACCACTTTTTCCTTTCTAGACTTTCATCATGGAGAATATAATGCTTGATCTCAAATGTACTTCAGTTTTCTGGAACACTGGTTTTCTCTGAAGGCTTCATATAGCTCTGATCAATAAAGTATATCATTGTTGGATTCTTCTTTGGTTCCTGCTGGCTCACAACATCGTGGCAAGGGTCAAAATGGAACATATCCAAGTGATACTTCTTTGGTCGTCATGAGTGTTTGTCATGGATTACCGATCCATTATCCTGAGCTTCTGAATAACCATTCTAATACAATATATCTATTATAGAAAGTCTTCACCATGCTTCTGCTGTGCATTGGAGATTCTCCACCAAGTTGTCTTCTTCCATCTACATACAAGGGTCTCTTTCTGGTATACCTTCGAGCCTTGAGGTTGCTCTTCATACGCTCTTTGTTCAATTGCTCTGGAGAACAGTCTTTGCCATTATCTGATGTAAAACTCCAACCCATGGATATTGTGGATGATATAATGACTCATGTAGATGTATATCTAGTTTACTGGAGCAAACAATCATCATAGTCTTCTCTCTCCATCTGGGAGAACCTCTAGTCCTTAATCTCGCAATGCTTTCATTCATAAGTCTTTCATACACTGTTCTTCATCAGAACCTTCAGTTCCTCTGCTTGATTGCTTTTAGTGAGTTCATATCAGGCTGGTAATCTTGTGATTCTTGATACAATGATTGGTTGTTCTGGCTTCTCTTTCTTTCTTGGAATCTTCATGTTCTTCCTCATGTTTCTCTTTAGCTCTTGAGTCCATGGAGTTTTCTATAGATTCCATGCTCTGAAGATTCCAACTTCTTTCTTTCATCGTAGGATCATGGATGGGGATGGACAACCAAGGATACTTTAAGGCTTCTTTTCGAAGAAGGCTTCTTCTAAAGTCAAACTGAACACGTACCGCTTTCCATGGCTGCTACCATGGATATATACTTCATCATCTTCAATGGATCATAGGATTAGCTCCCTCCTAATCCTTGCTTCATGTATGAGTGCATGCTTTTCTTTTGGAAGTATATAATTGACTCCCTCCATCTAACATAATCCACGCTTTCGTCTGCATTGCTTTCTGCAAGGTGTCATAAGTCTTTCTCCAATTTCCTCTTGATTGTTGATTTCGGCTTATCTTGCAGCTGTTACTTATGTAATAACTTCCACATGATTTGTTTGATGTACTTCATTCTTTCATGTGGATTGTCTGACTTGTAGTCATGATGATAGCAATCCTTATCTTATAGGTATAGTTCTTCTTGGAACATATTATCTTCTAAGAGATAGATATACAAGATATGTACAGAGATTATGCAAACAAGATATGTACAAGAACTAAGAAGAGT
>ML787792.1:516091-527285 GCA_009831015.1 Picea engelmannii
ATCCTTATCTTATAGGTATAGTTCTTCTTGGAACATATTATCTTCTAAGAGATAGATATACAAGATATGTACAGAGATTATGCAAACAAGATATGTACAAGAACTAAGAAGAGTATTGTTACCTTGTCTTTAGAGGAAGAAGTCTGTTTCATCCTGTTTAGTCTTCTTTGAAGGTTCTTTTTCTTCGGCAACTAATGCTTCGTGTGTCTCCTTCTTTATCTTTATCTTGGGACAATGATTCTTGTAGTGACCATATTTTCGACAGTTGAAGCATTGTATTTCTGACATATCTTTCTCTAGATTTGGCTTCTTTCCAAACTTCCTTTTGTTCCTGGAATTCTTGAATCTTGCTGTGAAGGCTTGATCATCGTATTTCTTTTGAGGTTCCTCTTTTGCACTGATCCTTGATTCTTCTTGAGCACAACAAGTTCAAAGTTATTCAAATGTAGGATACTCCTTCCTTGTGTTCATACTTGTGACAAATGCATCCCATGTCTTGGGAAGACCATTGAGTACTATGTTTACCAGTTCCTCCTCTGAGATGATTTCTTCAATAACTTGTAGTTGATCTCTTAACTGAGAGATCCTCACAAAGTATGATGTTACGCTGTCATCATCATTCATCTTCATGTCACGGAGCTCATTCTTCAGACTCATTACTTGTTCAATGTTTCTGACTGAGAAGAGGTTTGTTAAGGCATCACACATCTTCTTTGATGAGTCAAGATGGGAGATGTAGGGTATCAAGTGGTCTTTTATAGAGTCCACTATGATATTCATGACATTGATGTCACCGTCTTTGAACTTCTCCTTAACTGCAACGTTCTGCGGTTCCTTCTCTTTTCCTTCTTCAAAATCTGGTTCCACGATCTTTCCTTTCACGATATCCAACACCTTATTCTTGGCAAGGATGAGGTCAATCCTTGTCTTCCACGCTCTGAATTTAGAATCTCCATCTAACTTGTTTTCTGACTTCATAGAGTAAGTCATGGCTGCTTTGACTTGGTCAACCCTAGATTTGACCAAAAACTCAAACTTGACGTCTTGGCTTGCTGAGAGTACAAGGAGATGCGCTAGGCTAGGGCGCACTGGTCTATCTGGAAATTAGGTCAATCCCTTCACTTAAGGTTTCTCAACGAGAGGGTTAGGGTTTTTGCAACTGCACCTGCCAGTAACCCTAGCGACAGTGCTTTGGTGACTGCTCCTGCTAGAAACCCTAGTGGCAGTTCTTCAACGAGCTTAGTATCCTAATGGCTATGCTTCCTTCCAATGGTTAGAATGAATGAAGGAGGTGTGGGCTCATAACCTGTTAGAATATGATGGATTGTGCTCATTTTACCATAGACAATATCACTATTGTCACCCAACCATAGGCTAAAGCCACCCTCCGAGCACCTTAACCTTGACAAAGAATCATTCCAGAAGCAAACCCTAGGCTAGATAGCCAAACAAAGGGTAGCACACCTTTCTCCAAGGATAGCACACCAAACAAGAGCTGATCAAATAGTCCAAACCATAACCAAGAGATAGTCCAAGCCAAAACAAAATCTGCTAGCTACAACAACTGGAACGACAACTCTCCTCCAGACTTGCGCACAAAACTGCCCAACTGCAGTGCGCACAAGTGTGCTCTACAGTTCTGAGAATAATGGCCAGAATGAAGACTGGCCTCCTGTATTTATACTAAATCTCGCAAACTGCCAGGGTCGACTTCTCATTCTGGGTACTAATTTTTTAGTATATAATATTTCTTCTAGCCGACTTCTTCTCTTGGAGGCTAATAGCCTAATACAAGTTATCCTCTTGAGCCAACTTGTCTTCTAGGGTTATTAGCCAACTCATTAGTGTTTCTTTTTGCTTTCCGGAATATTCTATTCTCGTCAGGTTTACACGTGGAGGTAAATACCTCCTACAACTACCATAATATCAACACCTTACCCACTGGCAGTGGTGAACAACTCCTCGCTCATTAGTACTCTGCTTAGCTATTTGTTCATGATATTCCATGGGGCAACATCATCCATACAAGAAACAATAATCCATTAAAACTAACAACAAACTTCAATCTGAAACCCTAGAAATAGATCATAGAGTTCACATCCTTGTGATAGAGCTAATTTTCACTCGTAAATCTTCTTGGTTGCCAATGAATAGTCATGTTATCTGTAATTCCTTTTGGATGGGATACTGAGGTGTGTTGATGAGCTTGGTCTTGATTGAAGATTTGGGTCTTCATGTTGGTGATGTTCCGTTGAATTTCATGGAGGTGTGAACCATCTATAATTTCCAATTTCAACTTCAGGTTCTGGATGACCACAAAAACCTGGTGCCATTTCTCACAGTTCAGTTCCATGCCATCATCCAACAGCATCCTTGCATTCACAACTGACTTTTTCCACAGCTTCTAACCTCAACCCTACATCTGATTCATTGCATGTCCCCTTGCCAATGCGCAACTTTCCAGCTTTCATGTCCGATCCAACGCTTGTCTCCTTGTCAATCCTCGACTTTCCAGATTTCATGCAGTTGTAAATACCTAGCAGAACTGAGGATTCAACATTCTTATTAACATATTTCTCCAAGAAACATTTTTCTGTGATCTGAAACATCCAAGGACCTATCATAACTGTTTTCAAAACTTGCATGGACTTCAATGCCTCTATTACACTATATCGAGGAATTATTCTCTTCTCCAAGTTGTATCCAAGCAGTGATGGATTCTTAAAAAGATCCGCCAATGTAAACCCTGCAACATTGACCAGGAAATCCACATGAAGCTTCAAATTTTCCTCTTCAAACCCCATAACCCACAGATTCTGCCTTGATATTTCTGTATTTTGTTTTTCCGGAAACCCTAAACGGAAAAACACCGTAGTCTTATATCTAACTGTTCTTTCCCTAGCCCCAGGATCGCACGCAATGCAACAGCAAACAGCTTCGATCCCTTCTTGATCCCCAAACTCTCGGCTTGTTTAAATGACTCGATAACTTTTTCCTCTGCAATCGTGAGCAAACTCTGATAATGCTCGACCCTCAACACCTGCCTCGCCACTAACTCTGATAATGCTCGACCCTCAACACCCAATCTTTGCAGAAGTGAAATTGCAGATTTAAACTTATCCTCGCCGGCACCAAATATCCTTGCATCTCTAAGTATTAGTTTAGAGATATCATCTTGCCTGATGAACGAGCTGAGGAACCTGAGCTTCGATTTTAGGTTTATTTCTGATCCTAAAAGCAACCTAGGGTTGCAAAGGACCACCCTTCGAATCTGAGCAGGGGTGTTCAAACCACAGCCATTTAACAACTCCAACACTTTTTCCAAATTCTGGCTCGATTTTGACGTGAGATATCTATCGCTATGTTTAAAGGCTTTTGCAATTTCTTCGTGTGTTAAACTGCATTTGTTGATAAGAAATTCTGTGAAAACCCCCGTGCATGAAGTTGTAGATGGGGTTACTATTTGATTGCAGAATTTGGCGAATCTTACACCAAATGAAAGGGGAGGAAGCAAAAGCATTGGCGTTGATAGGGAGCAAAGGCATTGCCGTTTCCATATTTTGAACTGAACAGAGACCTTCATCTGTGCAATAATATGAAGGGCCGAGAAATAATTACCTGGAGGATGCGACAACACGAGAGCAGCTGCAAGGCATGGAGGTCGGAGAAGGTGGGAAAACAAAGCAAAAATATTAGCGTTTATTATTATTAGGGTTATATTTTTTTATTTGCTAAGTGCTAAATAGAGTATATAGAAAGTGCTAAATAGGGTTATATTTTTCTTTTAATTATGTATATGGAAAGTAATTTGTATTTTTTCTTTTAATTATGGTTATATTTTTTTATTTGCTAAGTGCTAAATAGAGTTATTTACTTTGATTTTAATAAATGTATTTAATTATTAATGATAACGAAGAAATTTTTATTATTAAGTTTTTAAAATTTACAGAATTAATTGATAAATTAATTGGTTTGGTTTAACATTTTTTTGCTAAATAGAGTTATCATTTACTTATAAGGCAAGAAAACATTTTCAAACAAGTTTTATAATTTTATCATCCCACAATAAACAAATTGGAAGTTACATTTAAGTTTAAGGTTACAATTTAGTGAGGCAAATCATATGTATGGACAAAACATTATGTATATTTACATTAAAATATTTTTAGGTTATAGGAGGCAGCTTTGTTGCACTTGTTTATATTAGAAAATATAATTGTGTACACAATTCCATCCACTACAAAGTTCATTTATACTTTGCATGCCTCCCATTTTACTAGACAAAATACTGCATCTTTAAGTGCTTTAGAAAAGGTCTATGATATGAGCTTTACAATGTGAAAACACTATAGTCATCAAGATAACATATAACCCATGAGTCTCATAGATAATATAGACTCATCTAATCTCCTTCAAAAAAGCTATACCACCGACATGAAGACAGAGAGAGCAGAAAAAAAAAAGTGGATACAGTCCTAAAAAAAAACTCAGTAGCCTAGTAGGACCATAAAAAAGAACTAGCTACTAAAAAAGTTTGAAAATGAGAGGAGGGGCCTCATTCCCATCTATCCACAAGTTGTATTTGATCTTTCCTTCGGTCTTCGTCAAAGCCTTTTTCGAAAGAAAGTATGCTTCCTTATTTAGCTCCATGTAAACATGAGTGTAATGGATCTCCCTAAATGATTTTTTGAGCTTGTTGCTTATGTCCAACCATTCCATCAAAGAAACAATCCGAAACTTGCCTCTATCATTCAGCCAATCAATAATAACAGTTGAATCACCAATTACCTGGATGACTTCGATATTCAACCGCACGACCAAGAAATGAGTCGCCCACGCTCCAAGCAGTTCTGCCCCGTTATTTGTCCAATGCCGCAATTGAAGGTCCACTTATATACTGAGTTTGCACTGATCTTTATCAATCCCCCATCCCCACACATGCAATCAATTAATTGTGTTGCTCCATCAAACCAACTCACTTAAGTATGTGCTTGTTTATATAGAAAGTATTTTGTGTTTTTTCTTTTAATTATGTATATAGAAAGTATTTTGTATTTTTTCTTTTAATTATGGTTATATTTTTTTATTTGCTAAGTGCTAAATAGAGTTATTTATTTTGATTTAAGTTTTTAAAAATTATTGAATTAATTGATAAATTAATTGGTTTCGTTTAACATTTTTTTGCTAAATAGAGTTCCCATTTACTTATAAGGCACAAAAACATTTTCAAACAAGTTTTAAAACTTTATCATCCCATAATAAACAAATTGGAAGTTACATTTAAGTTTAAGGTTACAATTTAGTGAGGCAAATCATATGTATGGACAGAGCATTATGTATATTTACATTAAAACATTTTAGGTTATAGGAGGCAGGTATAAGCAACTTTGTTGCACTTGTTTCTCATAGTAAAGTGCACTTTGTTCACCTACATTTAGATCATCAATTTATGTGCCTACATGGAACAATTCTAAGGTACCTATTGACTTTAGTCTCCCTTATATGTTTTTTGATAAGAATTTCTTTGAATCTTTTTTTTTTTAGTTTTTGATAGGAAAAGGAAGATGATGCAACTAAACAAGCTGTGAAAAATAGTGGACCCAACATAGACAAAATACACCGGAAGAATGATCCTTGCATGCAAGATAGAGAAATCAAAGAAAGACAAGTAAGAGAAACAAATATAATTATCAAAGGCGTGAGAGAATATGGAAAAAAGGAATGTACTCTTGATCTTGCAAGTGAATTTTTGAAGGACAAGTTGCTTTGGCAAGGTCGAATTTGCCAAGCATGGAGGGTGGGTAAACCCAGTGACGAGAGAGCTAGGCCCATAAAAGTCATCATGTCAAGCATACATGGCAAGCAAGTTCTCCTAGGCAAGAAGAAACTCTTGAGGGGCTCTCACTTTTTTCTAGACGAAGATTTAACTATTAGACAACAAGAGGAAAGAAGGAAAGATATGTCAAAGGTTAGGACAACAAGGGATGAGGGAAAAAGGGCATGGTTGTTCAAAGGAAAAGTTGTGATTTCTTTTTTCGGTCCTCATTTTAAAACAAGACAGCAAGGCGGTAGCCAAGAAGTGACAACAAATTCATTAGCAGGAAACTATGCAACAAGGCCAATATGGACAGATAGGGGTGAAGACTCAACTTTGAGTCTTGTAGGCCAAAACAAATAGCAATCAAATTACACCCAGGTTTCCTTAAGATTAGTTTGTTGGAACTATAGAGTTCATCCTTGGAGGCGGGGACCTGGGTTAGGACCTATCGTGGAAGATAGAGACATAATTTGTCTATTGGAAACACATGAGCATGAAGGGTGCAAGACACCTCTGTTTGAAGGGTATGTGAAGATGGCAGTGTGGAATAGGGCAGATGAGAGTGGTGAAGGACACGGGGGTATCATGGTCTTAGTGAGGAAAAAAAAATGTTGTCTCATTCAATTAGAAAGAGAAGAATCAAATAAACAATTCATTTGGTTTAAAATATCAGAAAATGGTAACACCATCAGAATTGCAACTTGTTATTTTGCCCCACAAGTTTCAAAAACTTACAAAAGTAGGGGACTTGACCATAAAGACCCCTTTGCAGCCTTAAAAAATGATATTGCAACGTACTCTCAACTAAGTGAAGTCCTTATAGTGGGGGATTTCAATGCTAGGACAACAAGTGAACAAGATAGTATTCTTCATTGTAAGGAAGATTGCAATCCCATTTGGCTTACAAAAGAAAGAAATCATCAATGGACAAGAGTTTCAGAGGACAACAAAAGCTGCAACCTTTTTGGGGAGCAACTGTTTACTCTATGTGGGGCAGTTGACTTAGTCATTTGTAATGGGTTGGCTAGATGGGCGAAATTGGGTAATTTCACCTACAATACCTACAATGGAGCAAGTATAGTAGACTATGCAATTTTATCGCATGGCTTGTTTGAGAAAATGGAAGAAGTTTTGATTGGTGAACAATTATGGGAGTTGAAATATAATCATAGACCGATCTATTTAAGTTTCACTTGGGTTGAACATCAACAAAGTGGGACAAAAAATCAGTGCATTCAACAACCTCCTTCAAAGGGAAAAATTCTTTTGACTCAAAAAAATTGTAACACCTTCAAGATAGCGCTAGAGAGGCTATTTAACAAGGAGAAAATTTTGTCCGAGGGCCTCCATAGTATTGAACTAACAAAGTTAATTCAAATTGCACTTACAAAATGCAAAAGAACAAAAAATAGGAAATCTGAAACAAATTGTTTTCCGATTAATGTTTGGTTTGACGAGGAATGCAAAACAACAAAGAAAAATTTGAAAGAGTCAAGCAAGAAAGAAATAAACATAAAATCCTACAAGAAAATTGTAAGAAAGAAAAAAGTTGATTTCATGATCTCAAGGAGGGAGGAACTAATTTTCTTGGGGAAAAATAACCCCAAGTTATTTTGGAAGGAACTTCAAACGAGAAAGAAACAAAATGAAAATAATATCACAACTTATCAATGGTTCGAGTATGCAAAGCATATTTATGAGAAATATCCTAAGGTTGACCCCCCTCCCTTGGTCAACACTACTACTAAGCTCTTCACCGTGCAAGAAATTGAGGTGGGTATAAAAAAGTTGGGGGTTGGAAAAGCAAAAGATTTAGTCGAACTCCAAGAAAAATATCTAAAATGGGGTTCAAAAACTCTTGCACCTCACATTATGAAAATTTTCAACAACATCATTCAACAGGGATTCCTTACAGATTGGAAAACGAGTCTAGCAATACCGCTTTTCAAGAGTGTGGATTTCAACAATCCCTCCAACTATAGGACTGTAATGATAAACCGTTTGTTCGCAAAATTATTCAGAAGTATGTTAGAAAATAGAATTAGCAGGTGGGCGGAAGAAAGAGATAAGTTCACCAAAGGGAAAGCAGGTTTCAGACCTAAACACTCAATGATTGATCACGATATAACTCTAAGGCACATCATTGAAAAAGTGTGGGAGAAAAAAGAGGAAGTCTTTTGTTTCTTTGTTGATTTCAAAAAAGCTTTTGACACGGTCCCTAGAGAGAAGCTTTGGCATAGAATGGAGGAACTTGGGGTTCCTATGCACCTTAGAGCAGCCGTCCATAGGCTATATGAGGAGGTTAAAGTCAAAATCAGAATGTCAGCTAGTATCTCTGAAAGTTTTAGGAGTGATATAGGGGTCAAGCAAGGGTGCCCATTGTCCCCTAACCCTTTTTAGTTTATATATAGACAAACTTGAAGAGTGGTTAAACTTGCAGGAGGGTGATGGTGCTCTTTTGGGCGAGTTTGTGATAAGACTTCTCTTGTATGAAGAGGACCTTATTCTGATTTCTAAATATACTCACGGGTTGAAAGAACACTTAATTTCCCTTGAGCACTTTTGCAGTACAGTGGGGGACGCAAGTCAATACTAGCAAGACGAAAGTGGTAGTTTTCTCTATCAAAATAAAACAAAAATATATTCAACATAAGTTCTACTTTGAAGGAAACACCCTTGATGAAGTGGCATATTACAAATACCTCAGAATTGACTTCAACAAAAATATAAGTTGGGAAGGTTGTAGAAACAAAAGAACTTTGGGAGGTTGGCAAGCGCTCTATGCTTTCCAAAATAGGTGCAGAGAGGCAGAGCTATGGGATTGGAAGACTATGCAAACTCTTTTTGGGATTTTAGTGATCCCTGTGGTTCTCTATGGTTGTGAAGTGTGGGCCAACAATACATCTGACTTACAGTGGAAGAAAATGGAGAAGATTAAAAAACGCTTGATTATAAACAAGTTTAAAATTAAAATTTTAGTTCCTTATGATATCATGCTGAGTGAAATGGGGGCTGCTCCTATTGAAGCAATTGCTATGGTGCATCTCATAAGATATCTAAAAATAATTGAGCAAATGGAAGACAGTCGGTGGCCTAAGGTCGTCTTCAATGACATATTGTGCAAAAGAAAGAAGAAGTGGATGCGGGAAAATATTAACTGGCTTAGTAAATGGGATATTCACTTGAACAGGTGCCCTACGAACAATAAAGAGATAAAGGATTTTGTTATTGATAGGTTCCACAAGAGATCTTGGGATAAAGGGATAGGGAGAAAGAAAAAGTATTACATTGAAGAGTTTAACCCCACTTACAACCACCATAAAAAAGTGTACATAGGGGCCAATATATCTTGGAGATCCAAAATGATTATTGCCCAATTAAGAACCAATTCCCATCAACTCTGTTGTGAAACCAGGCATTGGAAAAGACCAAAGGAAGCTTGGGAAGAAAGGGTGTGTGTGTTCTGCAACTCTGAAAAAGTGGAAACAGAAAAACATTTCATTTTAGAGTGTGAATCTTTCAAAGACAAAAGGGACAGTTATGTAAGTATCTTGAAAACTAACTCTTGGAATAATTTATTCATCGAGGGGACAATGGAGAAAGTGGGAGAGCTCATCATCAAGTTGAATAGGAAAAGGATTGAAATGCAGAAATCAATGTATGAGGCGGTCGGTCCCATAGGCTATTGATAGCCTTGTTGACGTTAAAATTTATTTATTTCTTTCTTTCTTGCTTCTTTAGTCAAGGCATCCGAACATAAGCATAGAGAGGGCATTCCCTAGAGTGAATGCACTAACATTTTTCACCAAAGACACGCCTGATCAATGGGAGAATGTGGCCACATAGCTTTGGAAACTTTTAATTTCTTACATATTAGGTGTCTCATTTTTTGTAAATAATTCCATGAAATGTGTACCTTTGTGATCTATATGTAATTCAACGGTAGTTTGTTATATTCAAACTGCAATGTTGCTTCCCTTACCTCCATACCTCAATTGAGATCGAGTTGCTACATTATGTATATCATATCTTTGCTAACCCAATGAAATGAGCCATGAGATATGCTTAGGAGAAACAAGATTACATTTGAAACATTTAGTGCTAATATCCCATGGATGTTTATTATCCTACTTGTAAAGTAAATATCTTATGCTTAATGAAATACCAAGGATTTTCTTTCCAAATAATTCTTTCGAAGGGGAAGATTAGTCTATTGTATTCACGGGTTGCTTGTCCACTAGTGCATGCTTGTTATACATGTTGGTGCAAAGAATAGTCTTGTTGACTGGTGTAGGCATGCCATACATGTTGGCATGGTGGCATGTATGCCATATGTGTTGGCACTAGGGGATAGTTTCTTTTTTCCCCCAACCACTGAGAATAGGAAACAAAAGATCACTTTTTTGCACTAGAATTGGAAGTGTTGTGATTGAGGGAATGTAAAACAAAAGTGGAGGAGACCTGACACATTAATTTAGTTATTTAGAATCCTCGTGGAGTTATCCTTCTTAATGTTTCATTGGTAGAGTGGGTGGTAGAAATAAAGGCAAATATTGAATATAAAACAAATATTAAATAGGGAGAAAAAGTTGTAGCATTAATTTCAACAATGCATGGAATTGAATATTGAACAAATATTAAACCTCATATCTCTAATTCTTGATTTTTATGCAATAGTTCTTCTTATGGCGTGATTGTGCAATTTGTTAGGAAATTGCTAGCAATATTCATTGTTGTGTTTGATTTGTTTGAAACGAATTTCAAGGAGGAGAGGAGACAACAATAACAATGACAGGAAAATTTAAGTAAAACCAAAGCCTTTTTAATCTAGTAAATTTGAATTGAAGATATGGAAAAATTAGTTTCACTACACATTTGGAGAATTGAATATGGGTCAATATCATGGGAGAATGGAGAGTAAGAGAAAGGGATAAGAAGTTGAGTGAAGTCCAATAATTATTATTCATTTTTTTTTTATTAGTAGGAAGTAGTTTTGTATATTAAGAGGATACAATACATCAGTATACAAGATGCTCAAGAGGGAGAACATGAAGATGTATGGAAAAGCATCAACTTGTATGACTACAGGGATGCAAACTGAAACATGACCAAGAACTAAATGAAAAGCATAAAAGTAGACAAGCATATCTTGATTGAAATACAAAGAGATAGAGAAGTTGCATGCTCACTTAATGTTGTGGGCTATCTTATGTAGATATTTCTTTCTTTTTTACTTTCGAACGTTGATCCACCCAATCATATTGTCATGGGCTAGTGACATTGAAACAAAGACTAAATAGCCAGAAGGAGTCATAAGCTCGAGGTGATCATGGTTGAGCTTTTCCTCCTTATCTGTGTCATAATTGTTCAATTCAT
>ML787793.1:0-29609 GCA_009831015.1 Picea engelmannii
AGAATTCTATATTAATATATGTCTAATTATGATGAGTTTATATTGAATGAAGATAATGTTTACTTTATATATAATTACAAAGTCGTTAGTACATTAGTATTATTAACATGAGTACCATAGAACCCAAAATTAATATGATTGAATAATTGTGTTGGATTGTTTTCGAACTTCAAAAATTTATGAGGTTATAGATGTAATGGGAAGAAAGGATTATATTTCCTTACTCCGAGCAAGTTATTAAAAAAAGAATAAAAGAATCAATAGAAATGAACGCTAGAAGCACCATATAATTGATTGGTATGAGGCTTACACTTACACTTATTAATGATAGTACATATTATTGGTAAATAGAACTTGTAATGATTACTGAATTTGATTGACTTGAATTTAAAATCTTGGAGGCAATTTGGAATACTTTGATCTTGAGTTTCTAGCTCAGTGGATTTTGCATGTAAACACTTAAATTTTGTGCAAAATGTATAGCCTCTAAAAAGTGTATAGCTTTTTTGTACTTCGTAGTTTGGCTTGTGACTGAAGCACAAATGTGCATTCGTATTTCGTGTAAATGTATTGTTAAACTTGTATGTTGCCTCGTTATAAATTAAGAACCTAGATTCATTACAGTAATAGAGTAGGTCTTAATGTGTAATTTGTTCATACTTGTTGGATGGGTCATTCTTGATTGTTACTTGTCATCGTGTTTAAAAAAAAAAATTCTTTATATCTTAGCTTAATTTGTGTTGTAAAGGAGAGATGTTACATATGGTATCATAGCGAGGTTCAACTCTATGCACCTGTTAGAACTTCCACTGTTATGTTTTATAGTTAAAGATGTATCGCTAAGACAATTTTGTATTTGTTCATGACAAGTATAATGGTCAAAGGATGCAGGATGAGTAGACGACGTGATGTGCAAGGAAGAGGTATGCTTCCTCCTGGAGAATCCATGCAGGAGGGATCGAATCCACTTGGAGAGGAGAAAACTACTGAGAAAGAACAGGTTGTTGTGGGAGATGTGGTAGGTATGATGAGATCCTTCCAGAGGATGTCAGAGGCATTGATCAACCACTTGGATCGAGATGATGGAAAAGAATCTGTGCCCAATGAGGGTTCACAATGCACTCTAGCAAGTAGTAGTAGTATACACACAGAGCTCGATAAAGTGAAATTTCCCGAGTTTTGGGGTGCCACAAATGGCTTAGCCACCAAGGCATGGTTGGAGAAAATGGCGATGTGCTTTGCACTACACGATTACACCTACAACATGAAAGTCGGCATGGTGGTATTTCAACTGAAAGAGAGTGCTCTTCTTTGGTGGAATACACTCTTACCTCAACTAAACATGGTCATTGAAGACGTGTCATGGGAATTGTTTGAGGAACGATTCTGGGAGAGGTACTTGTTCGATGAATTCATTGAGCGTCAGCTTAATTATTTCAATGCCTTACAACAGGGTAATCGTACGGTACCGGAGTATGAGTCCAAGTACATGGAGCTACTTAGATACGCCCCACATATGAACACTGAGAAACTAAAGGTTAACAAGTTTTTGTTCGGCCTCAACTTCAACATTCGTGCACAAGTGAGGATCTTGGTGTCTCAAATGTTGCACGATGAAATTCAAAAGGCTCTCATTTCTAAAGAAGCATTGAACAGTGAGGATCAGGGCAGGACTCCTTCCAGACAAACTTGACAGGAACCATCAAGAGCGCAGTAGCATCAAACACCAGTTAGATATACTTATGGGCACTATGATACACCTAGAGGACCTGTATTCTCAACATTTCAATGATAGACTCCTCATCAAAGGAATCCTTACATAACACCACAACATAAGAAACAGCTTTGTACAGCAGTAGCAATTTAAACCTGGTCCACAGAACAGACCAGTACAACAAACTCCTAGGCCAGCATCTTCCACTTCTTGGACTAGGAGCACCAGGCCGAAGAATGGATGTTGGACATGTGGAGAGCCACATTACCAAAGATATTGTCTTATTGAGAAGGAAAGAGTTGTCGAATCATCAGGACCTACGACCATTGGAGATTTGGGCAAGGCCCACATGATACATGCAACGATGAATAACTGTGAGGCCAAGCATCAGTGCATCGTTCTCGAGATGTTAACTATCATCGTCAATCAACATTTTAGTATTTTAATAGATCCAAGAGCTACTGAAAATTTTATATCTATTGTTGCACTTAAAGTAATTAAGGTGAAGGAAGTCAAACAAGATGATTTTAGACATGTGGAAATGACATCTGGCTCCAAGCAAAAGGTTGGAGGAAAGGTTAAGGATTGTGACATTAACCTAGGTGACTTCGTGACAAGTGAAACTTGTATGTTACAATCTTGGGATCTTACGATATAGTGATCAGAATGGATTAGTTAGAATCGCACAATGTGATACTTAACTACAAGACGAAATAGTTAAGTTTAAAATATGATTTGGGACAGAGTAGAGTAATTGTAGGAAGAAACCAGGGAGTTTCGTTGAGGTTTATTTCTTCTTTACAATTATAGAAAAGTATGTGTAAGGGGTGTAAGCTATACACCATCTTAGCACTTAACGAAAAGGGGGACACAGAAGGATTAGAAAATATTCATGTAGTATTGGAGGTTGTTGATGTATTTCCTGAGGAATTACTAGGTTTACTGCCAGAAAGAGAATTGGAGTTTATCATAGATCTGAAACCTGGAACTAAACCTATTGCAAGAACGCCATACCGGATGTCAACACCGGAATTGCAGGAGTTGATAATGCAATTGAAGGATTTGAAAATGAAATTGAAGGAGTTGTGGGATTTGGAACTTATACGTCCAATCATATCACCGTGGGGTGTGCCAGTTATTTTTGTGAGAAAGAAGGACGGATCGTGGAGGCTTTGTATTGACTATCGGAAATTGAACAAAGCTATGATCAAGAACTAGTATATGTTTCCAAGGATTGATGATTTGTTTGATCAGATGAAGGGAGAAACGGTGTTTTCAAATATTGACTTGAGATCGGGATATCATAAGTTACGGATTAAAGAGGAAGATATCCTGAAGACCGCATTTAAGAAGAGATTCGGACAATATGAGTTTATTGTTTTACCGTTTGGACTGACGAATGCCCCGGGTGTATTCATAAGATTGATGAATGAGGTATTCTATGAATACTTGGACAAGTTTGTACAAGTATTTATCGACGACATACTAATTTTTTCTCGAATGAAAGAAGAGCATGACGAACACTTGAGGTTATTTTTACAGTGTCTAAGAGAAAACAAGTTGTATGGAAAACTGTCGAAAGTTTCATTTTACCAAACGAAGATTCATTACTTGGGACATATCATATCTGGGGACCGTATCGTTGTGGATTCAGTGAAAGTAGAGGCTATTATGGAATGGACCGCACCAAAAAATGTACAAGAAGTACATATCTTTATGGGGTTAGCAAGTTACTACCGACGCTTCATCGAAGGCTTTTTGAAGATAGAGAATCCAATTACGGAATTGCAAAAGAAAAACAAGAAATTCATATGGTCATAAAATGCGCGGAAGCATTTCAAAAGCTTAAGAAGTTATTAATGATAGAATCGATACTGAAGGTCCCTGACATGGACAAGTAATTATTGGTATGCAAGGATGCATCCAAGGAAGGTTTAGGTGGAGTTTTGATGCAAGACAGTCGAGTGATTGCTTACATTTCAAGAAAATTAAGAAGGCATGAAGAGAATTACACAACCCACGATTTGGAGTTATTAGCAATCGATTGTGCCTTGAGAGTTTGGAGACATTATCTTCTTGGACGAAAATTCAAATTAAATATTGATCACTGTGGATTGCAACATTTTTTTACTCATATTGACTTGAACACGGACAAAGGCATTGGTCAGAACTACTTAGCGAATACGACTTTGAGATTACTTAAATTAAAGGAACGATGAATAGAGTAGCAAATGCATTGAGTCAAAGACCATGCATATCCTCATTAATACCTCTTAAGATGAATCTTCGAGAAAAGACTATAGCTTTACAGATAGGCGATGACTGGTACAAAGAATTTAAGAATAATATCGAACAAGATACCATGATGGTACCCAGGGATGAAGGTTATACATTTGACAACGACGGATTACTGAGGTATAACAGCAAAGTTTATGTACCACCTAATGATGAAGTAAGAAGTTTGATTTTAAATGAATCTCATCAAGCAGTATACATGGATTATCTTGGAGTCATGAAGATGAAGGAAAGCCTTAAGCCTTTATTCTTCTAGAAAGGAATGAAGACTGGAATAGTTAATTACATGGTGAGATGTCTAGAATGTCAGTAGATGAAGGTTGAACATAGACATCCAGTAGGATTGTTACATCCACATGTGATTCCTGAATCGAAATGGGAAGTCATTTTGATGGACTTTATTGTTGGATTTCCACTAACAACAAGGAGGCATGATTCTATTTTTTTGGTCGTTCACACTCTGATGAAGAGTGTGTTGAGGGGTCTAATATCCTTTGACTCAACCATAGGAAACAAACCTGCCTTAGAGACCCAATTAGACTCTGCAGTGTTTGATAGTTGGAATGGTTCTCCAGATCTTTTGATCTAGCCGATTTACCAATGGGATTTACTTGGTGATTGATAGGATACCATTCTATGAAAGTTCCTCCTTCAGGTTAAACGTTTCTCTTTTTTTTTTTTTTTGTTATTATATGAGTCTGATAAAGTAACGTTTGATGGTATGAACCAACTGATAGAGGTAAATATTAACTATTGAATAATGTTGAACCTGGGATAACCCTTGTGCTCTAGCGTGTAGACAACGATATTCATACCTATTACAAGTCTAGTAATAATACGTTAACTTGTTGGTATTTCAACACTAACTGAGATACAATTATGGAAAGAAAATACGCATGCAATAAGATAAGTGCAAGAAAAATAGTTTCCTTAGCTCTACCATCAATCACATATTAACACAATGATTCGCTTTTCATCATTTAGAACAAAAGAATTGTTAACGTATTGAAAAAGATATCTTATCAATGGATTCAGGGACTCTTACTTGTTACAGCATCAACTACTGAATTAAAAGATGGAAGTAGTTCCTCCTCAATCCAATCACATAACACCTTTGATGAAAAACAAAATTTTGTCTCTGGTTCTAAACAGAACTTCTTAATTAAATTTTCTCAGAAATAATTATTTACAATTCTCAAACAAGAGGGTCTTTTCCCAAAACCATCGACCCTTCCCAAAATGTCGATCCTCCTATTTATAAAGAATCACTAACTTAAAATAGCTACTAAAATTTTGTGTTAAGTAAAACAAAAGAGTGACACTTGGTGCTTGATCTCTTTGTTCTCTTGAGATCATCTAGTGATTCTACTAGAGTGGATGATTCATCTCATACTCTGACCACTTGATGAAGAGATCCTCACATGTGTTAGCATATAGGAATTTGTGTTGGTCCATCAGGGTTGAAAGGGTTTCCTTCATCTATATTTCTCGTTCTCTATATTTGATCACTTTGGAATTTAAACGTTGCATTGTTGTGTGAGCCTTGATCGAGTGTTCCATAAATTTCCTAACCTGACCTGGTGTCATGCTCACCACTTGCGCGATCTCCACTTCCCATGTTGAGTCTTGTTCTGCATGTTGTTTGACTATGTCATCCAAGTCGACAAAGTATTCAGGTGAGCCGAACTTTGGAAGGTCGATGTCTTTCATCTCCCTATTGATCTTCTCCCAACTTTTCTCACACTCAACCCACCTTTCTTGTATCTTTCGTTGATGTTCTTGGGCCATACTTACCCGGTATTTGACTGCCCTCCTGATTCATGAGATGTTGTTTTCCATCAGCACTTGGATGCCATAATCCTCTGTGTCTTGGCCCTTATGTACTGCACTGATATAATCAATTTGTTCTACAGCCTAGTATGCCTTTTCATACCACATCTCCACGTATTTATAGGTTTCCAGTGCCATGAGAGTGTCTTCTTGAATATCGGCTATGCATGCAGTGAAGAGATGTCTCTCACTCGTGAATTATGCATATGCTTCTCAGAGTTCACTCTTCAGGAATATTATTACTTGCGTTGAATCCTGATAATATTTCTCCAAATGGTGCAGATGATCCATCTCCTTCTTAGCAGAAGCTAGCTCCTTTTCATCCTATTTTGCTCGATACAGTGTGGAATTAGTCATAGCCATTTCTGCGTCGATTAGCTCAGTTGTCTTCGTATTTTCCATGCTAGGAAACTTTTCTTCGGTGGTGATGAGAATCGTGATATCCAGCTTGTGCCTCCTTTTCTTGGTTGTCTTCCTCATTATGGATTTCCTTTTTCTGTCATAAACAATCACCTTTCTATCGGTGACCTCATCCACGGGCTCGGGGATCTGTTGGTCTCCCCAAGTCAGAGTGTTTCCCAATCTACCTGCCATATATATTTGTTCTAGGACTGGCACTTGTACTTATTTGACAGAGGAAACTTATGCATTTTCTAATGACTTGTCCTTCCGCTAGTGTTCATCAGTTGGTGGAGTATCGGCCTTAAATGGATAGATAGTCACAAACCCAACACTAACTTGTTGATTGTTTATTGAGGTGTCGATCTCTAGTTGATGCAATTATTTTTCATGTTCACTAGATCCTATCTCATCCTTGGAGCTATCTTTCGGATTCTCTGATAGGTCGATAAATTCAGTGTCTAGGGTACTCCCGGCCTCATGGTCGCCCTGCATAGGATTTGGAATCGATGCATCTGGAGTTGGAGCAGATGTTCCCCCTATATCTTTCTCCTCTATGATTGGTATTGGAGTTATAAGCGAGACCTCTAAGCTCTCTTCATCATCATAGATGGTAATAAAATCAAAGAGGGTGTTTGGCACACCTACTTCACCTGATGTTCTTTGAATCTCTTGTTGGGCTGGAATAATTACCAGTGATCTGGCTTGTGGTGACGGAACTCTAGGATTTTCTAGATCGGTGGTTCCCTCGAGTACAATTGTTTCTGAGCTAATTTTCTCTCCTTCAGAATTTTTTGTGTCAACTGGAGTGACCCTCAAGGGTTCTATCACAGGGTCAAGCATGGGGTCATCTTGCAGTCTTTCTATGACTCTTTGAGCTTCTTCCAGTAACATCATTCCTCTTCTATGTGCCTTTGTCGCTTCTATTACTCTTCTTTCATCTCTGAATTTGAGGGCTTCATGAGATGATTGTTCTATAGTCTCGACCTGCTCTTCAAAACCCATTTCTTTAAATCTTATCATATTTGGGTTAGCTTTCCTCTGTAGCACCTCCTCCCAGTCCTGAGCACATTATGTAAAGATTTCATCTTCGAAATTATCATGTATTTATGGAAAGCAGGAAGAGACTTGTGATGCATGTTGAAGTACCAGGCCTATAGGGTCATGTTTGTGGAATCAGCCTGTGGGGAATCTGTATTCCATCTCGCTCAAACCCTCTTGTTTAGCTTGCGTAGTATCCTTAACTAAGTAAAACCCCATATGGAAACCATAGGGTAGGACACGCTTGCTTCATGTCCTTAACCAAAGTGGAATTATAGCCCTGCAGGATGGTTTGGTAAGAGATTTATCCTACGAAAATCCACTCTTGGACGTGATCAGTGAGTAAATGTGGTGTGTCGATGGCCCAAAACACCCTGATATAAGTCGTGGTTTCCTCTAGGTTCTAGTGGCCTACTTTTGAGATCATTTTCTTGGACACTACCGACAGTATTGGGCATTCTTTCTTGAAAATAATAAAATAGACCCAAGCTATGAATTCATCACAGATGAGAGCATACTATTTTTTGTACCTGTTGTCCCACAGAATGCTAAAGTCGACATATACAAGTAGCTCGATGACATGTCAGCTCAGATTCATGCCTGCGAAGACATTCCTTGTGCAGATAATGTCCAGAAAGTATGACGCCATGTAAAAAGCGGGTGCTTCTCCCTCCTTAGGTGTCTGGGCCTGCAATATGTTGGTGCTCAATTGTTTAGATATGATTTCTCCCAAGTTGAAGCTACTCCCATAGATGGCCACAGTGTATGCCAAAGGAATCCATGCCTCTGAAAACTTAGCGCAATCTCTCTCTCCATATAATCGGCATATCAGAGCCATCAAATAGATGTATGGATCCCTCAGATTTGATGTCTTGTACCAGCCGTTGCTCCGGTTTTTGAATTTGTTGTCTTCTTTCCATGAGGAGTTCATCAATCGGCTAGTGTCGTGGAAATCATATAATTTCACTACGAAATTTTTGTTTAACCGCTCCTCCGGGTCCCTGAGCTTGTAATATTTTTGGACCTTTTTCAGGAGAAAAACACCGACGCATATTCCATTCTCATCCTTAACAAGACACTTCATTGTGTCTGTATGATCGATTATCCACCCCAGGGTCTCAATACAGGGAAAGACTAGGGTTTGGCAGGCTACCATATGTAGGAATGACCACCAGATGTTCGAAAAAACCTGATCGTCGAGCGTCCTTACATCCGGGTCACTATGGGGAATAAATTCTAGGTAATCTTCCCAATTAATCATGTTGAACAAATATCCCCACTGTGGGAGCATTATCTTTGACCCAATACTCGCCTCTGTGTCGCCAAATGCCGAGAGATGGGAAAATTCCTTCTTAGTTGATGTTCTGATGATCGACTATGCTTTAGTAACAAATTCTAACTGCTCATAGCACCGAGAGAAGATCCTTCACCGACCTCTACTTCCTTCAACTTTGGTTCCCTTGGCGAGCGTCTGGTGGTTGGCTTCCTTGGAGGAATTTTCCTGCAGGGAGAGAAGATTTAGACACCGTCTTGCAGAGAGGATACTGATATATAAATAAAATGTGACTACTAAAATGATAAAAATCAACACATACCTCTTCTTCTCACTAGCTTAACTTGGTTTTGAAATTCTAAGAATCAAGTGCAACTCTTGAGATGCTCTTTTCGCTTCTTCGACTGTTCTGGAAATGAGAAACTTGTGTACATAATGTTGGGGTTCTTGTCTTAGTAATATAAACACAGAGAATACTTACCTTGTTGCATCAGTTCTTCAATTTGGGGTGTAAGTGTGGTTTTACAAAATCTGTGACCAAATCTACATTATGCTCGAGATTAAATGCAGTCGTAGGTTAGCGACACAGGAGTGGGCTACATTGTGGTTCATCGGTGATTTCAAATTCCTTTTATTCGATCGGTGCAGGGGGTAGAAATGTATGCAAAGAGAAACATTAATTGGCCTATTAAATGAAAGAATCTAATCTTATTTTGTGCTGAAAACATCCCATCATTCCGCTAATTTAAACAGGTGGATCGAGAGTTGGCGCTTTTCTTTTGAAAATGTTCGTTGATATCCTTTGGAAAAAACACTGATACCGATCCATATTATCATACAACATTGATGTGGAAATTTTGACTTGGAAGTACGACTAGGACACGGGGAAACCTAAGGTGACTCGGGATGAAACTAGGCCACATGAAATTCCTACATGGCAAAGACACATGGCGTTTGAAATTGGCTTCTTCATTTAATAGTTTATTTGAAATCGGCGATTTTTGTTAGATAAGTGTTTTAAAAAACATGTCCTACCCTGTCAATGTCGAAAAAGTATCAAGGATCGACGATCGGCGAGATGTTAAAACAAGTGTTCCTGTATTACCCCCCTCGAAACTTGCTAATTTCGAAGATGCATCGGTGATCGGTAATCAACGATGTGTCAACGCAAAAATTTTCACGATTTAAAACTTTGGGGTTTCCCCAACTCCAAACAATGCATTGACAATCAGTGATCAAAGGTACGTTATAGCCCATGTTAGTGTCTTACCCTTTCAAAATTCGTCGACGTCGATGGGATATCGGCAATTTCCTGAAAATTCTACACGAACAATTGGCGCAGACCTCCTTCATTTTTTTCTTATGTCGATGATGCATCGGGGATTGGCAATTAATGTTACTACGTGGTCATTTTCTTGTTCGAATTTCACCGATGTCAAAAATGGGTGCGTGGGTCATCATTTTAGATGTGAATTTTTAGTTAAAATGCCAAGTTCTTTTTAGAGAAAAGGTTTCAATTTGACAAGTCCAAAATAAATCTGAACGTGATGATGGAGACATAACTCAATAATCCCTACACAATTGGAATCGATTCCGAAAGAAGAAGAAAAAGTAAACAAGTGGTACCCAAAAGAGAAGATACTTCAAAAAAAACTTTTAGGGTGTGTTGAGCGCTCAACAAATGGCGATTCTCTGGGCGAAAACAGAATCTTTGCTCCTTCCTTCAGGCTTAGCTTGTGCAGATGTTGGTTGAGAAACTAACCGACTTCGCTTTCATCAGATTATTTCCTATCTATCTGTGTACAACTTCCCGGGTTCGTGAATCTGCGTATGCCCATGGGGTTCCTCCCTTTTTCCACCTTTGTTCCTCTTTACCATGACCCACGCCCCTCTTTGACAATATTCGGGTAAGTAATTCTATGGATCGAGGTCATTTTAGTTATCATTATTCCCTTTCCATGGTGTTTCTTCATTATCAACGAGTGTCCATAGCCCCGGTGGAGTCACCCCGATGTCACATACCTTGCTCCGTTGTCAGTGAGCATCCACATCCCTGGCAATGTTATATGCATACCCTCTCTGACTTTGCACTCATTTTAATATAATTGATTTATTTCTGGAAAAGATGCCCTGAGTGAGTTAGAGAGGAGGATGTTTGTTATCTGCAAGGTGAAATAGTTAAGGTGAAATTCTTCCTAGATCTGTCTAGAGGTGCATGTGATCCTTTCCAACTAGCCATCTTTCCCTTTGGGCCTTACCAAACCACCAGGTGGGAATTTCATCACTTACCAAGGTTGTTTTTTTTGCAAAGACAAGATATAGATCTCCTTTAATAAATTTGTAATTTTCCAGCATTTATTATATTGCATGTAAGTGTAAGTTAGGATCAGAGTTTGCTACATCATATTTATTAAAGTTGACCACTGCTTTACAGAACACAACTTAATTACAGGAGAATACCAAGCAAAAGAAAATACAAAAATAAAAATAAATTTGCAATTAGCCTTCCCTAAACCTACACATTTATTCCAATCAAAGTATATTATAAAGAAACATCAAAAATACATTTTTTTTTTAACAGAAGTATTGTTTTAGGGATTGGCCATTCACTGGGAGGGTGTTGGGTTCCCCCCTTAGATTTTGCAACCGATACATGCCTACCCCAATTTTCTCATATTCCCGAAAAGGTCTGAGCCATAGATTTTGAAACTTCGAATGTTTCCCCTTAGGTTCATTTTCTCTATCCCATTTCAAGACTAAGTATCCTACTTCAAAACTTTGCTCCTTGGCCTTATCCTTGTCAAACCATATTTAAACTATTTGTTGATGAGCGGTGAACTTATATGTTTCTTTCTCCCTTTCCTCTTCAAGCATGAGGAGGGTATCAATTCTTTGTTGAATAAATGATGAGGGTTGTCCTCTTGAAGCCTGAGCAAGCTAAAGTGATGGAAGATACAACCCATTTGGGAGAATGGATTATTTTCTGTATACCAAAAAGTATGGGGAGTTACCTATAGCTTCCTTGTGTGTTACTCTATCTACCCATAAGGAATTATGAAGCAAATTATGTCAATTCCTCTAATTGTCTGCAATTGTTTTCTTCAAGATCCTCACTAGGTTTTTATTAGTTGATTCTGCCACCCCATTTCCTTGTGGGTAGTAGTTTTTAGAGTATCTTATTATGATTCCTTTGTTCAGAGTGAACTCTATTAATAGAGTAAAATAAAAGTAGGCAGCATTGTCAAAAATGAGAATGGAAGGCATCCCAAACCTTGTGATCAGTTTTTTTTCTATGAATTGGATTACAACCTTTTCATTCAAATGAGTCAGAGGGATGGCCTCTACCCATTTTGTAAAATAGTATGTAGCAGTCAGTATATATTTATGTTGTTTTGAATATTTCAAAGTAATCTCCCCTATGATGTCTAACCCCCATTCCTCGAATGGTTTGGATATGGTCACTAGTTGGACTGGGACAGTTGCCCTCTTTTCTCTACCAGTGCTCATTTGAAAAGATTTACAGTTTCTAGCATATGTATGAGCATCCCTAAATAGAGTAGGCCAGTAATAATCGTCTCTTAATATTTTGTGAGTTGTGGTATCTCCTGCAAAGTTTCCACGCGCAGGACCATCATGGAGCTCCCTCAGAACCTTTTTTGCATCTTCATGTTCGAGACATATCAAGAGTACTCCATCATAATTTATGCGGAAAAGTATTGAATTTACGAGACGATATTGAGCAGATTTTAGCTTGAGAGCTTTCCTTTCCTTGGGGATTAGGTTTTCTGGGCAAGTCCCATGATGTAGGAGGTAAATAAATTTTCCATACCAAGATTCTTGCCCTGGGGAAATGTATAAATCTTCACTACACCATAATGCTAATTCATTCTCCAACCCGAGGTCTTCATTTATTATATCTTGGGATTCTGCGGCCAATTTACACAATCCTTGTCCCTTAATTAATTTGGCTGGTTTTATATCTAGATCAAAGTCCTGGACAACTGCCATCTAACTTCCCCTTCTCTCTCGCATCTCCTATTGAGTGAATATGGATCAGACTGTGAGATGAGGCACGATGAATTTGGTGTGATTCTTTAGGATGTAAGATCTGAAATGTTTTACTTATTTGTACACCACATAAGCATGTTTGTCTATAGCAGGTTAGTTCAATTCAGCTCCTTAGAGATTAGTGCTCATAAATGATATCAGTGCCTCATTATTGTCATCCTCCTTCTGGGTCAACACTGTAGCTAAGGACTAGTCATAGGCGAAAGTATAGAGGAGAAAATCTTTACTAAATTCGAGACTTCACAGCACTAGAGCTTGAGAGATTGTAGTCTTGATATTATGGAAGGCATATTTCCGCTCGTCATCCCACTTAAACTCTGCATCCTTGCGAATCATTTTTTGTAAGGGTTTGACAATTTTAGCAAAATCGGGCATGAACTTCCTCACAAAGTTAATTTTCCCAAAGAAGGATTGCATAGCCTTTTTGTTATGGGGCAAGGGAAGTTGAGCTATTTCATTTATTCATTCTAGATCTATATGAATTCCTTCTTGAGATATAATATGACCTAGTAGTTTCCCTTCCTCAACACCAAAGATAGTTTTCTTAGGGTTTAAAGATATTCCATATTTCCTACACCTTTCAAAAATCTGTATTAGATGTTGGATGTGGTCTTCTCTTCTCTTTGAATACACGGTCGGGTCGTCCAAATATACTAATACAAATTTGTTAATAAATCCCTGAAAATCTACGTCCATGGCCCTGATCCGGATTATTTTCGGCACGAAATGAGAGCGGAGATATAATAAATAAATGCATAGAGATATTACAGATATTCAATAATATAACATAAATGTATCAGAGATGCAACAATAAACACAGATATACAATAATACACGATTTCTATTAATGAAATAAATGTACAGAGACTGTAAAAATACAGAGTGAAAGACTCGCTAGAATGGTGGCAGCTTATCTCTGAGAAGAGATGTGACGGCTACTCACATTCGCAAGAAGATGATTACAATGAGGCTCTGAAGGCATTTTTACCATAAAAAGGAATGCCAAAAACCCTAGACATCCAAAAACCTAACCCTAGGAGATGAAGTGCCAAAAGTCATGTGGGCCCCGTTTGGGTAAGTTAGTACATCAACTTCCCAGGGTCATAACTTTTGCATACGATCTCCATTTTAGCCGTATAATAGCTCGTTGGAAAGGTATCATTGAGGAGATTCATTTTAGGGGCTCAATTATGCCTTTGGATATCATTGAGAACCTCAATCTCGAAAAACCTTCATTTAGGCCCTTAAAATGGCCCCAGAAGTTAAAACCTGCTAAAAATAGTAAATTGACAAAATTGCCAGAAAGTTGTTTTGAGCCAGTTGGAAAAGGTGGGTGGCCACCGATATCCACCTGGATCAATCCTCCCTCCTTAGGAAGAAATGGTCTCCAGTGCATTGAGTTCCTGGGGGAGAAGGAAAAGCGTTTATTGAATCCGCATCTTGGTGAGTTGCTTATCTTTTTGGAGACGTTGCATTGCTCAGTTTGTGGAAGTCTATCACAAACCTGTTGAGGTTTAGGCTATTCAACAAGTCGAGATACATGAGAGGACGGTGTGCAGAAGGAATCTTTGCACTTTTCTGCAACCTTGTCGACCTGCTTCTGTTGGATAGAAGGTTCTTGGGGCAAGGCTGTAGTGGTTGCAGTGTCCTTTTGTTCTCCTTTTGAACAGATTGTGAAGAAGCTAAATTTTGCAGTATGAGATACTACGTTGCGACACTTTTTAGGTGGAACAGTAGTTGGAAATACCTCTGGTATTCTGTAGAGATGACCCCCAAAAGTAACAATGACACTACGGGGTCGAAAATCATAAACAGCATGGCATCTCCACATATATGGTTGGCCCAAGAGCACATCATAGACATCCAGTGGGGAAACATCACATAATACCTCATCCTTGAAGGGTTGGATGCTGTATGATAATCGACACTGTTGGCTGACATGGATATATTGTCCTTGGCGAAGCCACCCAAAGTTGTATGGATGTGGGTGTGGTGTTGTCAACAATCACAATTGTTTGACGACCTCTGCTGAGATGAGTTTCTTCTGGCTTCCTCTATTAACAATAAAATGCAGCGGGGTCCCCTTCACCCACATCTGTGAATGAAAAAGGTGATCCCCCTCTTCAGGATCTGTTGGTTCTTCTGGTTGAATTGTTGCGATAGTGACAATAGTAGTGGGGTCTGCGTCAATGATCTATCCTTTACCATTATTTTCATAATTAGATTCTAAATCAGGGTTCGGATCTTTGTCTTTGATCTCAGCAACTAATGACTATTTTGAGTGACATTCATCGGTGTTGTGCTAGGGTATTTTGTGGAACTCGCACCATTTTCCGGTGTCCTTCTTTGTCTTCACGTGACCCTTCTTTTCCTATGCCTTGGACTGGTTTTCAAGAAATTGTTTGTTAGGGTCGTCTTTGTCATACTTTGGTTGTTGCGGATTTGTAGACCTGAACTCTCATTTGGTCTGGTGCTTAAATTTCTGCTCAATTTTAACAGCATATCGATAAGCAGCACCGAGTGATGAGATGTCCAGAAAATCCATTTCAGTCTGGATGTATCTATGTAGAGCCCCACGGTATTTCAGAACCAAATGTCGCTCGTATTCTCTGATACCCAGCTTGGTGCAAAAGGTATGGAAGGTATTGGTGAACTTTGGAACTTCTTGGCCCCTCTCTTGCCACTGTGTGGTCCATCTCATGTACTAGTCCTCATAGTTTCCAACAGGGTAATATTGTTCCTTTACCGCATCCACAAAAAAATCCCAAGTGGGATCGACCCCATATATTCCAGACTCCTCTGTGGAACTTTTCTCCCAGTAAGTTTCCCACCAATGTTTGACATGAGGGAGAGCTTTAAGGAGTGCGAAGGTGATATTTTATTTGTCAGAAAAATTGTGAATAGAGAAATAACCTTCCAGCAGAGTTAACCATTTTTCTAGGGCTTCTGCATCTATCTGTCCTTGAAATACAGGAATATCAAAATTAGCTTGTACATTGAAAGGCGAGGTGCCTCCAAAGTGTTCGCTTGATGAATATACGCCTAATTCTATCGGCAGGTGTTGAAGTCCCTCTGTCGCGTGAGATCTTGCTCAAGCAACAGATTCATAGGATCGTCTACTCCGTCGTTTTTATTTTCTTCCGCCATTGAGGGTTTATTGGGTGTGCAAGAGAAATTGTCTTCAAGAGAGACAAGCTCAAGACCCAACTTTCTATACTCGTACCTCGTCGAGGACATTCACTGAAAAAACAATCAAGAGTAGCCTGCTCTGATACCACTGATCTGGATTATTTTCGGCACGAAATGAGAGAAGAGATATAATAAAGAAATGCACAGAGATATTGTAGATATTCAATAATATAACAGAAATGTATCATAGATGCAACCATAAACACAGATATACAGTAATACACGATTTCTGTTAATGAAATAAATGTACAGAGACTGTAAAAATATAGAGTGAAAGACTCACTAGAATGGTGGCAGTTTATCTCTGAGAAGAGATGTGATGGCTACTCGCATTCTCAAGAAGATGAATACAATGAGGCTCTGAAGGCCTTGTTACAATAAACAGGAATTCCAAAAACCCTAGACATCCAAAAACCTAACCCTAGGATATGAAGCGCCAAAAGTCATGTGGGCCCCGTTTGGGTAAGTTAGTACATCAACTTCTCGGGGTCGTAACTTTTGCATACGATCTCCGTTATAGGCGTATAATAGCTCGTTGGAAAGGTATCATCGAGGAGATTCATTTTAGGGGCTCAATAATCCATTTGGATATCATTGAGAACCTCGATATTTAAAAACCTTCATTTAGGCCCTCAAAATTGCCCCGAAAGTTAAAACCTACTAAAAATAGTAAATTGTTAAAATTGCCATAAAGTTGTTTTGAGCCAGTTGGAAAAGGTGGGTGTCCACCAATATCCACCTGGATCAGGCCCTTTGGAATTTTTCCTCTACATTAATCAACCCAAAGGGCATGTGTTTATAAGAAAAATTTCCCCACTTTGTTTGGAAGGATGTCTTCAATTGGTCTTCGTGCAAAACTAGGACATGGTTATAACCAAAGAAGCCATCTAGAAGGGAAAATATTTCAGAGCCATAAACGGTCTGCAAGAGTTTTTCCATGGGTGGGACTGGGTAGTTATCCTTTTCTGATTCTTTGTTAAGGTTTCTGAAATCTACACACAAGCGGATCTCCCCAGACTTTTTCATGACAGGAACCAAATTGGCTACCCAGGTAGAGTGTCTAACCTGAAAGATAATCTTAGCATCTAACAATTTATTTAGCTCTTGATACATCAGGGGTTCCAAATATGAATGGTACTTCCTGAGCTTTTGTTGGAAGGGTTTTACTCCATATTTTAATGAGATTGTGTGTTGGATAATGCGAGTGTCATAAGTTTTCAATTCTCGGTAGGACCATGCAAAGACATCTTGATATTCTTTAAAAAGTTTGAGATAAGCTTCCATGTCTTCTTTAGATATTGTTTTACCTAGATTTACATTCTTAGGGTTTTCCAAGGTTCCTAGGTTTATAGTCTTGTATACAAGACATGAAATCCATGTTTTTGTATTCTTTGACCCTTTAAATCTTTCCCTCAAGTCTAAAAGGTTCTCCAAATTAGCTACCCCTTTTGGTATCGTGTGAAACCTTGGTTTATTATTAGAGTGATTTGTTCCTTTTTTTTGTTCGTGGAAACCAGTTTCTCTTGGAATACCTCATCATCAATAGCCAAATTTTTAAAATTCTCTTGATTAGTTAGAAAATATACAATATGTGCATCTCCTTCAAAAACCTTTCAATTAGAAATATTGTTGGGTACTGATAGTTTGTAGAATAGTTCCACAGTGAACCTGGAGGCTTCATAGTCTTCTAAAGGGGATAACCTTGAGGTTGTATTGGCTAGGGAATCAACAAGAGTATTCTTTGTTCTAGGAACAGCAGTAATATTGAAGACCTCAAAATGTTCTATTAGTCTATGCACCTCTTGTTGGTAATTTCTGAAGTGGAGTGAATTGAAATGGATAGTATTCTTCACTTGCCTGACGATAATTTCAGAGTCCCCGAAAACTTTCAGTCCTTTAATGTTTAAGTCTATGGTTTTCTTCAGTCCCTAAACTAGAGCTTCATACTCAACAATGTTATTGGTGCATTCAAATTCTAGTCTGCAGGATAGGAAATTTTTCTTCCCCTTTGGGTCAATGAGAATACATCCTGCGCCCAACCCTTATTTTGATTTAGACCCATCAAAGTATAGCATCCAAACTTGTGAGAAAAATTTAGTAACTTCTTTAGGCCTAATTATTTTCTCATCTCTGTATTCCTTGTATGATGTTTCCAACAGAGGTTCCTAACATAAGATGTTTTCTTTTGCGGCTACCAGTAGATTCACTTGAAAAGTCATTTTGGATTTTTGAGTGAGAGGTACATCATACGAGAGAGGGGAGAAATTGTCAAAATCAGAATTGCAGGAGTATTTTCCTAGCACGAGGAAATCTGTCGATGAGGGTCTGTTGAAGGCTTCTAAATCGATGACAGTATGTTTGAGATATCTTTCCCTATCGATCCTAAACATGTTGGCATGTCCCTTTAATGGAAACCATAGGTGATCCCATTCCATACTAAAGTATCCATTCAATTTCTCATACAAATATCAACTGAGTAGCAATCCATAAGCCTCTGGGATGTCTACTACAATTATGTCAATTACTTGAACAAATTTTGAGTGTGTATCCATTCTGATCATGACATCCTTAAGTTCCCAATAAATTTTACCTGAGTCATGTCTATTTGCATAAGGTGTTTATCACTTTTGAGCGAGATCACATTCGATTTATTGCAGATTGACAATGGCATGACATTGGAGGATGCCCCTGAATCGACTAACCAATTATGCAGGTTTTTGTTGAAGACTTCAAATGTTAAAAGGAAAGGTGGGACAAAAGGCTTTCCACTTTTGTCTAAAGATCAAGCATTCACATTTGGTTTGTTCTTTAAATTTGTGGGAGATGGTACCTCACCTAGGTCCGTGCTTGTTATAGGAGATTCTATTGACTTTACGGCATGTAACAGAAAATCCTTTTGTTGGGGAATCCTGCACATGTCCATGACCGACACATTAGCCTTCAACTTCTTTAAGTCTTTTATTATGTTGTAGTCCAGCTTAGATGCTTCCCATGTGTGTATGTTTATAGGATGTATTTTGGAGACAAAAGGTGCTTTCGAGTGATTGGTTGTTTCTTTCCCTCTCAATGATTGGACAATGATGAGATCATTTGAGACCACTTGACCCTTACTTCACATTTTCACAGCCAAAACCTCAACGGGTGGTTCCTGGACCTCAAATGCATCGTCAAGAGGCATCGACAAGTTAGGATCCCACAACATCATGGTTGTTTCTTCTAGTGTCTCAACTTCTTCCTGATCATTGAACTCAACAGTGTCTGACATGGCCTCCCGTAAAGAAACTCAAACGGGGCCATCTTAATTGTACTTTGGTAGTTGTTATTGTATGCAAATTCTACTAGTGGAAATAATTATTCCCAACATTTATGTTGGTCCATTACATGCATATGTAACATATCCTCCAAACTATGGTTTGTTATTTTTATTTTCTCGTCTGTCTCTTAGTCATAAGTTGTGCTAAATT
The DNA here is from genome assembly GCA_009831015.1 of Picea engelmannii. Lineage (NCBI taxonomy): Eukaryota > Viridiplantae > Streptophyta > Pinopsida > Pinales > Pinaceae > Picea > Picea engelmannii. Next base: position 19,274 of record ML787793.1, read on the forward strand.
TTAATTGTGTTCCCAAAGCATCTTGGAAACTAGTCCAAAACCATCCTATAAACATTGATCCTAGATCAGATATGATCTTTCTTGGTACTCCATGTAATATTACAATCTTGTTGACAAATACTCTAGCTATGTCTAGATCCGGATACATCGTATGCACAGGAATAAAGTGTGGACTCTTCGTCAAAGTGTCAACTACCACAAAAATCGAATCGTGCCTTCTTTCCGTCAGTGGAAATCCAACGATAAAGTCCATCAAATGACCTCCCATTTCGATTATGGAATAACATGTGGTTGTATCAATCCCACTTGATGTCTATGTTCATCCTTCACTTGCTAACATTCTAGACATCTCACCACGTAACTAAATATTACTTTCATTCTCTTCTAAAAGAAAAAAGGCTTAAGGTATGCCTTCATCTTCGTGACTCCCAGATGAGCCATGTATATTGCTCGATGTGCTTCACTCAAGATCAAACTTCTTAGTTCTTTGTTAGGCGATATGTAAATTCTTTCGTTAAATCTCAACAATCCATCGTCGTCTAGTGAATAACCTTCATACTTCGGTACCATCATGGCATCTCATCCAATATTATTCTTAACTTCTTTATACCAATCATTGTTGAATTTTAAAGTTAAAATATTTTCTCGAAGATTCATCTTAAGAGGTAATGTCGAATATATGTGTGGTCTCCGACTCATTACATATGCCACTCGGTTCACAGTTCCTTTAATGTAAGTAATTTAAAAGTCATAATAGCTAAGTAATTATGACCAATGCCTTTGCCTCGCGTTCAGGTCACTTTGTGTAAAAATATGCTACAATCCACAGTGGTCTGTCTTTAATTCAAATTGTCGTCCAATTAGATAATGTCTCCAAACTCTCAAGGCATATACAATTGCAAATAATTCTAGGTCATGCGTTGCATAGTTCTCTTCATGTTTTCTCAATTTCATCAAAATGTAAGCGATTAGTCGACCGTCTTGCATCAAAACTCTACCTAAACCTTCCTTGGATGCATATGTGCATACCAAGAATTCCTTGTCCATGTCAGGGACTTTTAGTATCGGTGTTGTTTTCAGAAACTCCTTAAGCTTTTGAAATGCTTATGTGCATTTCTCAGTCCATACGAACTTCTTATTCTTTCTCTTTAATTATGTGATTAGATTTTCTATCCTTGAAAACCCTTCGACAAATCGTCGGTAATATCCTGATAGACCCATAAAACTACGTACTTCTTGTACGTTTGTTGGTGATTTCCATTCCATAATGGCCTCCACTTTTGTTGGATCCACAATGATACCTTCATCAAATATGATATGTCCCAAATAATGAATCTTCAATTGGTAAAAAGATCATTTTGACAGCTTCCTGTAAATGTGTTTTCTCTTAGGCACTGCAATACTGATCTCAAGTGTTCATCATGCTCTTCCTTTGTTCGATAATAAATCAGTATGTCATCAATAAAATCTTGAACAAACTTGTCTAAGTATTCATGGAACACGCCATTCATCAAACTCATGAATACCCCCAGGGTGTTCGTCAATCCGAATGGTAAAACTATCAACTCATTGTGTCCAACTCTCGTCTTAAAAGTAGTCTTAGGGATATCTTCCTCTTTAATCCATAGCTGGTGATATCCTAATCTCAATTCAATCTTTGAAAACATTGTCGCTCCCTTCATCTGATCAAATAATCATCTATCCTTGGCAATGGATACTAATACTTGATTGTAGCTTTGTTCAATTGACAATAGTCAATGCAAAGTCTACAAAATCCATCCTTCTTTGTAACAAATATCACTAGTGCACTCCCAGATGGTCTAAATTTTCCCAACGTCCTTGAGCAAGGTGGATGACGTTACATTTTAGGTTTTATGAAAAACCCTTGTATGCAGAAACCCTAATCTCTAAAACTTGTCCAAAGCTGAGAATTTTTTGAGGGAAAAGGTGTGCTAGGGTTAGGAGAGTCTTCCTATGCTCTTGGTTTTCTTAGCAAGCTCTTCTGTGCTATGAAAATGCCTTCTTTCAGGCCTGTTCTGATACCATGTTTATTTTTCGTCTTAAGTAGTTAATTATATTAGTGTTCTTTCACTTTTAGATCATTAGCACAATAATTGCATATAAAGGATCACTGAAAGAATAACATCCACAACATACACAAGATTTACTTTGGGAAAACCCTCTAAGGGAAAAACCCAGCAAACTTCCCCAATATAGATTCACCAACCAAGAACAATGCCTCTCTACAAGAGATAACTAACAAAGTAGAATATCCTCCTCTAATATTTGACTAGGGAAGAGTAACGCACCACTTAACCAAGGTATACCAAAGAGATAAACCAAGAACTTCCACAACGTCACCTTCTAGCTACAGTAGCTTCTCCTTTAATACTTGTGCACTTCTTCTTTAGCCACAGAACTTGTTTTGTGAGTGTGTTCAAATGAGGCATTTCCCTCCCTTATAAATAGTAGTTTGGCCTGCCTAAATTAGGTATGGGCCGACCTGTCACTTTATTCTTTAATTTACCTATTACTTGTCAAGGCACAATAGGGTCGACTTTTACAAAGGCACAATAAGGTCGTCTTAACAAATATAATATAATAATATTCTTTAGGGTTTTCTCTTGGTCAAGTAAAATAAGAATATCTTTTGAAGCTACTCAAACTCCAACAAAATGAGCATAAGAATTTTTTATAATCGTCGCAGCTACAACAAAATAGTCTAAAATACTCACCTTCGTCAATATTCCAATGAGTGTTGACTATGTCAAAGTTGACCAAGTCAGTGGGCATTAAATCATATTCAAATGGTTAGTTGGAATTCTCTACGTTCGTCGATACATCGACAAACTATTGTCGAAATATTGACGGATATAGAAGTGCATCAGAAGTTCGACGTTCATCAGGGAACCCAAAAAAAAAAAAGGATTAAAATTTTAATATTGTGTCGTAATTTGCAACAATATGATTGAATTTATCCTTATCGTCGGAAGTTTTTGTTGAATTTTGACCCCATATGTAGTAGTGTTCTCACCCTAACTCTATCAAACTCACAATAATTATTGTTGTTGTTACAAAAGTTTGCTACAAGCACTAAAAAGTGTCTTAATTTGATGCATACACCTAATTACAAGTGGCTTAACTTGTTCATAAATCACCTTTGGCAATTGGATAATATTCTATTGGTTAAATGTTTACTTTTCCTGATCAATTGTGGTGTTTTTGAGCATTAATTGTTGTTGTTGTTACAAAACATCTATTGTTGTCATATTACTGTATGTTGTTGTAAATTTTTAACACTCAATGCAACTTAACTCGTCTAGTGTCTAAAGACCTCATTGTTGCATACTTTAGCTTGGAAATTGTTATATATATGCTCAAAATTGTTTTTGTTCCAAGGAATTACAACAATCACCTTACAACCTGTATTTCCTTCTTAGACCTAGACCAACTGACAAGTTATCAAGATAGGGGGTGGTAGGCATGGCTATCAAACTTGTTAATCGATGCCTTGAGGTCACCAGGGAAGCCTCCCTTGTGGTGGACTTCCTGCATCACTAAAACGAGGAAAGATCCTACTTGGGTGACAGTGGTAGTTTCTTCCATAGTTACGCAAGATTTTGGGATCTTGTGGTGGGATTTACACAAGTACAAATCCTACAATAATAGGCCCGCTATAATCAACTTTAACATGGTTTAAATTGATTAGGAACATAGAAAAATAATTAATCAATGAGATTAATGTTGATTAATCAACATGTTTGTGATGACATCAATTCACCAATGTCTATCAAGGTCGGTACCAAAAAAATACGGAATTTAACTGATAATCATTATTAAAATCATTGTTTTCCTTCAAACATCAATCCAAATCTAAAGTTGACCCCAAATGTAGTAGTTTCTACATATGATTGGGGATAAACTGATCAAACTATGGAGGGTGGTGTTAAATAGTCTACTTAGTTATTTCAACTTCACTCTATGTGGCACAAGGTCATTGAGCCTATGAAGGCTATATTCATCTGGTTTTTATTGCTTGATAGCATGCCTTGGGATTTTGGTTGAAATACCTAGGGGTCTCTAATCCTAAGTATTTATTATGTCAAAAAGATGAAACTATCAAATTCCTTTTATGGTTCTAGTTGTATGCCAAGTCAGTATGGGTCTAGGCATCCAACCTTTCTAGCTAGATTATCCCTATAATGTAAAGTCATTATCCTCAAGGATAAACTCTCTTAGGCCATAGAGTTACATGTAGCATGGCAATTTATTATAATAAAAATTCTATTTGTATCTAGAAAGAGAGAAATAGCAATATTTTCAAAAATGTTGTGTGATTATTTCACCTAGTTTGATGGGGTTGTAATCTATGTTGTTGATTGTGGAGCCTGATTATCTTCCTGCTTCAAAGGTATTTGTTTTCAGCTATGTTTATACCCCATGAATATTATACACCCTGAAATATTTTACACCCCTCCACGCAGGGGGATTTCAAGGGGTCTTGCCCCCCCTGTAGGGTCCAGGGGAAAGCGAGCCCCTGAAGAAAAATTTTCCTTGTAAATGTATATTGTAATTTCATAGTTAATATTGACCATTCATCATTAAGTCACAGATTTGATGGTAGAGATTATATTATGATTTTTTCCCTAGAAGGCAACCCTCTTTTGTGAGGGTATTGTATTTTGGCTATGTATTATTGTGAATATTGTATTTTGAGAGAGAAGGCTATGAGAGAAAGAAGAGGAAGTTACAACGAGTGTATTGTAGGTTGTATCCCTTCATTTATTGGATAATAATAAAGGAAGGACCTAGAAATTTCTTTGGTGGATGTATCCCACACTAAGTGAACCGTGTATATATGTGCCTCTATTGTATTGTGTATCTTCTGTGTTTTATTTCCACATTTGTTTTATTTTATTGATCTGAGATCCTGTTTTTCTAACATATGATAGCTTACACTTGCAGATCCAAGTACAAGGTAGGAAGATGAATCTAGAACTAGCACACCTCCATATGATAATGGAGATATAGGCCACGACCCCTTGCACAATGAGCCAAGGATCCCCAAAAGTTTATTTTCCCCTTGGCTCAACCCATTCCCACCATTCTAGTAGCATATCTCACCATAGAAATGGTCACCAAGTCTGTGAGAAGAATGCCCATTGCAACCAAATCCAAGAACCCCATAATCAATTGCCTTATCCACAACCTAACAATGAAAAATACCCCTACTTAAATTTGGTAATATCCATGGAGAAGTTTCTAGATTAGTTAGCAAAGAATGGATGAAAAATTATCTCATGGAGTAATGATTTGTCGATCATTGGGTGAGGTCCCAAGCCTGAAGATCAAAACCCTCCACCTGACATGGGATCCATCATTACTACTTAGTTTTAATTTCTATCTTGAATTTGGCTATCAAACAACCTATTATGTTTTATGTTTTAATCTGAAAGTTTCAGGGTCGAATTTGGGAAGTAATTTTTCCGGATGTCGGGGAAGGTTATGTACCCGTACTAGGATTTCCAGAGCATCACTAGCCAACAATGGTTGATTATTTTGCAGTTGATTTCCCCTTTCTTCATTATTATCATTATCATCCTCCATGTCATCTGATTTTGAAGTTACGCGTTACGAGTTAGACCCTTCCTTGTCAAATTTGAAATCATCGAGCTCAGAGTAGTTACCAGCTAGTGTTTTGGGGATCAGATTAAGGGGTTGTTCGATCTCAATGAGGTAAAAATATATCATGTATTCTACTGTGTGAAAAAAAACTTGGTCAGGGGTGTCAACAACTGGTCTTCTTACTTGTTTTCTACGAGGAAGTAACAGATCTAAGGGTAACGATCCAATTTGTCAGGCGTAAGCTCTTGTGATTCTTCTGAACTGGTTCAAATCCTTGTGGGGAAGAGCATAAGGTATTTCAGGGAACAGGTGTTCTAATTCCTCATGATGGGGTGAGTTACTCATTTCGGGAGTACTCTTTGTATGTGGGTTGTCTTGAGAATGACTATCCATGCATGTGGAATGTTTTGAATCTATGGGCTATGTGAAATATCTTTTCATAAATGCCGTTAGCCATTCATTCATCGAGCCCTCCTTCTAGCACCAATTTTGTTGAGGGGTTCGAGATCATTTGACTTAATAGTAGGAGAAAAACCCGCCTTAGAGGCCCAATTAGACTCTGCAACGCTTGATAGGTGGAATGGTTCTCCATATTATATGATCTAGCTGATTTACTCATGGGATTTACTTGGTTATTGATAGAATATATTTCTTTGAAAGTTCCTCCTTTAGGTTAAACGTTTCTCTTTTTTGTTTTTTCTGTTATTAGATGAGTCTGATAAAGTAAGGTGTGATGGTATAAACCAATTGATAGAGGGAAATATTAACTATTGAAGAATGTTGAACCTGGGATAACCCTTGTGCTCTAGCATGCAAACAACGATATTCACACCTATTACAAGTCTAGTAATAATATGTTAACTTGCTGGTATTTCAACATTGACTGGGATACAATTATGGAAATAAAACACGCATGCAAAGAGATAAGTGCAAGAAAAATAGTTTACTTATTTCTACCATCAATCACATATTAACACAATGATTTGTTTTTCATCGTTTAGAGCAAAAGAATTGTTAACGTATTGAAAAATATATCTTATCAATGGATTCATGGACTCTTACTCGTTACAACATCAACTACTGAATTAAAAGATGGAAGTAGTTCCTCCTCAATCCAATCACATAATGCCTTTGATGAAAAACAAAATTTTGTCTTTGGTTCTAAACAAAACTTCTTAATTAAAGTTGCTCAGAAATAATTCTTTACAATTCTCAAAAAAGAGGGTATTTTCCCAAAACCATTGACCCTTCCCAAAAGGTTGATCCTCCTATTTATAAAGAATCACTAACTTAAAATACATACTAAAAGTTTGTGTTAAGTAAAACAAAAGAGTGACACGTGGCGCTTGATCTCTTTGTTCTCTTGAGATCCTCTATTGGTTCTACTAGAGTGGATGATTGTTCTCATACTCTTACCACTTGACAAAGATATCCTCACATGCGTTAGCATACAGGAATATTTGTTGGTCCATAGGGGCTGAAAGGGTTTCCTTCATCTCTACTGCTTGTTCTCTATATTTGATCACTTTACAATTTAAAAGTTGTAGTGTTGAGCGAGTCTTGATAAATTGTTCCATAAACTTCCTAACCTAACCTAGTGTCATGCTCGCCACTTCCATGATCTTCGTTTCCCATGATGAGTCCTATTATGCATGTCGTTTGACTATGTCATGCAGCTCAACAAATTCTTCGGGTGAGCCGAACTCTGGAAGGCTGATGTCTTTCATCTCCCGATTTATCTTCTCCCAGCTTTTCTCGCACTTGGCCCACCTTTCTTGTATATTTCATTGAGGTTCTTGGGCCATACTTACCCAGTATTTGGCTGCCTTCCTGATTCGGTAGATGTTGTTGTCCATCAGCACTCGGATTCCATGCTCCTCTATGTATCGTTCCTTCTGTACAACACTGATATAATCAATTCATTCTACAGCCTAGTATTCCTTTTCATACCACCTCTCCACATCTGTACAGGTTGCCAGTTCCATGAGAGTGTCTTCGTGAAGATCAGATATGCATGTAGTGAATAGATGTCTCTCACTCGTGAATTATGCATATGCTTCTCATAATTCACTCTTCAGGAATATTTTTTCTTGCGTTGAATCCTATTAATGTTTCTCTAGATGGCTCAGATGATCCAGCTCCTTCTTTGTGGTCGCTTGCTCCTTTTCTTCTTGTTTTTATCAATCCAGTTTGGCATCATTCGTATCCATTCCTACATCGATTATCTCAATTGTCTTCACATTTTCCATGCTGAGCATCTTTTCTTCGGTGGTGATGAGAATCGGCTATCCAGTGTGAGCCTCCTTTTCTTGGTTGTCCTCCTCATTATGGATTTCCTCTTTCTGTCATAAGAAATCACCTGTATATCGGTGACCTCATCCATGGGATCGGGGATATGTTGGTCTCCCCAGGTCAGAGTGTTGCCCAAGCTACCTGTCGTATATATTTGTTATAGGACCGTATCTTGTACTTATTTGACAGAGGAAACTTTTGCATGTTCTAATGACTTGTCCTTCGGCTGGTGTTCTTCGGTTGGTGGAGTATCGGCCTTAAATGGAGATATAGTCACAGTCTCAACACTAACTTGGTGATTGGTTGTTGAGGTGTCAATCTCTAGTTGATGTAATTCTTTTTCATGTTCACCAGAACCTAGCTCATCCTTGGAGATGTCTTTCAGAGTCCCTGATAGGTCGATAAATTTAGTGTCTAAGGTACTCTCGACCTCATGGTCACTCTACAGAGGATTTGGAATCGATGCATTGGGATTTGGAGCAGATATTCCCCCTGGTTCTTTCCCCTCTGTCTTTTTATTTATCATGTGTGTATGGACAACAGGAAGAGACGTGTGATGCATGTTGAAGTACCAAGCCTCTAGGGTCATGTTTGTGGAATCGGTATGTGGGGAATCTGTATTCCAACTGGCTCAAACCATCTTGTTTAGCTTACATAGTATCCTTAACTAAGTAAAACTCCATATGGAAACCATAGGGTATGAACGCTTGCTTATTTTCCTTAACCAAAGTGGCATTATAGCCCTGAAAGATGGTTTGGTAAAGGATTTATCCTACAACAAGTCAGTCTGGGATGTGAGTGAGGAGTAAATGTGGTGCGTCGGTGGCCCCCAAACACCCTAATATAAGTCATGGTTTACTCTAGGTACCAATGGCCTAATTTTGAGATACTTTTTTTGGCCACTACCGATAGTCTTGGGCATTCTTTCTTGAAAATAATAAAATATACTCGAGCTATGAATTCATCATAGATGAGAGCATAAGATATTTTGTACATGTTTTCCCATAGAATGTTGAAGCAGATATGTACAGGTAGCTCGACGACATGCCATCTCAGATTCATGCATGGGAAGACGTTCCTTGCGCAGATTATGCCCAGCAATTATGATTCCATGTAAAAAGCAAGTGCTTCTCCCTCCGTAGGTGTCTAGGCCTGCAATATGTTGGTGCTCACTTGTTTATAGATGATTTCTCCCCAGTTGAATCTGCTCCTGGAGATGGCCACACTGTATTCCAGGGGAATTCATGCCTCTGAAAACTTAGCACAATCTCTCTCTCTTTGTATAATCGGCATATCAAATCCATCAAATAGATGTATGGATACCTAGGATTTGTTGTCCCATACCACTCGTTGCTCCAGTTTGTGAATTTTTTGTCTTCTTTCCACCAGGAGGCCATCAATCGGTTGGTGTCATGGAACTCATAGAATTTCACTACGAAAATCGTGTTCAACCGCTCCTTCGAATCCTTGAGCTTGTAATATTTTTGGACCTTTGTCGAGAGAAAAACACCAACACATATGTTATTCTCATCATTAACCAGGAACTTCATTGCATCTATATGATCGATTATCCACCTCAGGGTCTCAATACAGGGAAAGATTAGGGTTCGATAGGCTACCATATGTAGGCATGACCGTCGGATGTTCAAAAAAACCTGATCGTCGAGCGTCCTTACATTCGGGTCACTATGGGGAATTCCTGGTTAATCCTGTTGAACAAATATCCCCACTGCAGGAGCATTATATTTGACCCAGTGATCGCCTCTGTGTCGCTAGATGTAGGGGGTTGGGAAATTTTCTTCTTAGTTGATTTTCTGATGACAAGATCCAATTTAGTAGCAAATTCTAACTACCTCGCAGCGTCGGGAGAAGATCCTTCACCGACCTCTACTTCTTTCAAATTTGGTGCCCTTGGCGAGCATCTAGTCGTTGGCTTCCTTGGAGGCATTTTCTTGTAGGGAGAGAAGATTTAGACACCATCTTGCATAGAGCATACTCATATATAAATAAAATGTGACCATCGAAATGATAAAAATAAACACATACCTCTTCTTCGTGTTGAAATAATGTAACTGCGAAGAGCATTCTTATTATTATTTTGTTATTGGATTAAATCCCCATTGTGGATTAATCATGTCATTATTATTATTATTGGTATTGGATTAATCCCCATTGAGGATTAATCATGTCGGTAATTGTATAAGGACCAAATCCCCTTTTGCGGATTGGTCATCGGACAATTACAAAGTGCAGAATAAGAAGTCGGCCCCAACAGTTATAATGGAAGACCCGGAATCAATTAAAGGTGGGTTTACCCACCCAGAGTGAGAGGTCGGCCCTGCCAGATTGTGACCTTTCACACGTGCCAGTTTGATATAAATAAGAGGCTAGCGCCTCACTTCTAACACACAACTCACTT
>ML787793.1:29709-55814 GCA_009831015.1 Picea engelmannii
CCCAGAGAATCGCCATTTGTTGAGCGCTCAACACACCCTAAAAGTTTTTTTTGAAGTATCTTCTCTTTTGGGTACCACTTGTTTACTTTTTCTTCTTCTTTCGGAATCGATTCCAATTGTGTAGGGATTATTGAGTTATGTCTCCATCATCACGTTCAGATTTATTTTGGACTTGTCAAATTGAAACCTTTTCTCTAAAAAGAACTTGGCATTTTAACTAAAAATTCACATCTAAAATGATGACCCACGCACCCATTTTTGACATCGGTGAAATTCGAACAAGAAAATGACCACGTAGTAACATTAATTGCCAATCCCCGATGCATCATCGACATAAGAAAAAAATGAAGGAGGTCTGCGCCAATTGTTCGTGTAGAATTTTCAGGAAATTGCCGATATCCCATCGACGTCGACGAATTTTGAAAGGGTAAGACACTAACATGGGCTATAACGTACCTTTGATCACTGATTGTCAATGCATTGTTTGGAGTTGGGGAAACCCCAAAGTTTTAAATCGTGAAAATTTTTGCGTTGACACATCGTTGATTACCGATCACCGATGCATCTTCGAAATTAGCAAGTTTCGAGGGGGGTAATACAGGAACACTTGTTTTAACATCTCGCCGATCGTCGATCCTTGATACTTTTTCGACATTGACAGGGTAGGACATGTTTTTTAAAACACTTATCTAACAAAAATCGCCGATTTCAAATAAACTATTAAATGAAGAAGCCAATTTCAAACGCCATGTGTCTTTGCCATGTAGGAATTTCATGTGGCCTAGTTTCATCCCGAGTCACCTTAGGTTTCCCCGTGTCCTAGTCGTACTTCCAAGTCAAAATTTCCACATCAATGTTGTATGATAATATGGATCGGTATCAGTGTTTTTTCCAAAGGATATCAACGAACATTTTCAAAAGAAAAGCGCCAACTCTCGATCCACCTGTTTAAATTAGCGGAATGATGGGATGTTTTCAGCACAAAATAAGATTAGATTCTTTCATTTAATAGGCCAATTAATGTTTCTCTTTGCATACATTTCTACCCCCTGCACCGATCGAATAAAAGGAATTTGAAATCACCGATGAACCACAATGTAGCCCACTCCTGTGTCGCTAACCTACGACTGCATTTAATCTCGAGCATAATGTAGATTTGGTCACAGATTTTGTAAAACCACACTTACACCCCAAATTGAAGAACTGATGCAACAAGGTAAGTATTCTCTGTGTTTATATTACTAAGACAAGAACCCCAACATTATGTACACAAGTTTCTCATTTCCAGAACAGTCGAAGAAGCGAAAAGAGCATCTCAAGAGTTGCACTTGATTCTTAGAATTTCAAAACCAAGTTAAGCTAGTGAGAAGAAGAGGTATGTGTTGATTTTTATCATTTTAGTAGTCACATTTTATTTATATATCAGTATCCTCTCTGCAAGACGGTGTCTAAATCTTCTCTCCCTGCAGGAAAATTCCTCCAAGGAAGCCAACCACCAGACGCTCGCCAAGGGAACCAAAGTTGAAGGAAGTAGAGGTCGGTGAAGGATCTTCTCTCGGTGCTATGAGCAGTTAGAATTTGTTACTAAAGCATAGTCGATCATCAGAACATCAACTAAGAAGGAATTTTCCCATCTCTCGGCATTTGGCGACACAGAGGCGAGTATTGGGTCAAAGATAATGCTCCCACAGTGGGGATATTTGTTCAACATGATTAATTGGGAAGATTACCTAGAATTTATTCCCCATAGTGACCCGGATGTAAGGACGCTCGACGATCAGGTTTTTTCGAACATCTGGTGGTCATTCCTACATATGGTAGCCTGCCAAACCCTAGTCTTTCCCTGTATTGAGACCCTGGGGTGGATAATCGATCATACAGACACAATGAAGTGTCTTGTTAAGGATGAGAATGGAATATGCGTCGGTGTTTTTCTCCTGAAAAAGGTCCAAAAATATTACAAGCTCAGGGACCCGGAGGAGCGGTTAAACAAAAATTTCGTAGTGAAATTATATGATTTCCACGACACTAGCCGATTGATGAACTCCTCATGGAAAGAAGACAACAAATTCAAAAACCGGAGCAACGGCTGGTACAAGACATCAAATCTGAGGGATCCATACATCTATTTGATGGCTCTGATATGCCGATTATATGGAGAGAGAGATTGCGCTAAGTTTTCAGAGGCATGGATTCCTTTGGCATACACTGTGGCCATCTATGGGAGTAGCTTCAACTTGGGAGAAATCATATCTAAACAATTGAGCACCAACATATTGCAGGCCCAGACACCTAAGGAGGGAGAAGCACCCGCTTTTTACATGGCGTCATACTTTCTGGACATTATCTGCACAAGGAATGTCTTCGCAGGCATGAATCTGAGCTGACATGTCATCGAGCTACTTGTATATGTCGACTTTAGCATTCTGTGGGACAACAGGTACAAAAAATAGTATGCTCTCATCTGTGATGAATTCATAGCTTGGGTCTATTTTATTATTTTCAAGAAAGAATGCCCAATACTGTCGGTAGTGTCCAAGAAAATGATCTCAAAAGTAGGCCACTAGAACCTAGAGGAAACCACGACTTATATCAGGGTGTTTTGGGCCATCGACACACCACATTTACTCACTGATCACGTCCAAGAGTGGATTTTCGTAGGATAAATCTCTTACCAAACCATCCTGCAGGGCTATAATTCCACTTTGGTTAAGGACATGAAGCAAGCGTGTCCTACCCTATGGTTTCCATATGGGGTTTTACTTAGTTAAGGATACTACGCAAGCTAAACAAGAGGGTTTGAGCGAGATGGAATACAGATTCCCCACAGGCTGATTCCACAAACATGACCCTATAGGCCTGGTACTTCAACATGCATCACAAGTCTCTTCCTGCTTTCCATAAATACATGATAATTTCGAAGATGAAATCTTTACATAATGTGCTCAGGACTGGGAGGAGGTGCTACAGAGGAAAGCTAACCCAAATATGATAAGATTTAAAGAAATGGGTTTTGAAGAGCAGGTCGAGACTATAGAACAATCATCTCATGAAGCCCTCAAATTCAGAGATGAAAGAAGAGTAATAGAAGCGACAAAGGCACATAGAAGAGGAATGATGTTACTGGAAGAAGCTCAAAGAGTCATAGAAAGACTGCAAGATGACCCCATGCTTGACCCTGTGATAGAACCCTTGAGGGTCACTCCAGTTGACACAAAAAATTCTGAAGGAGAGAAAATTAGCTCAGAAACAATTGTACTCGAGGGAACCACCGATCTAGAAAATCCTAGAGTTCCGTCACCACAAGCCAGATCACTGGTAATTATTCCAGCCCAACAAGAGATTCAAAGAACATCAGGTGAAGTAGGTGTGCCAAACACCCTCTTTGATTTTATTACCATCTATGATGATGAAGAGAGCTTAGAGGTCTCGCTTATAACTCCAATACCAATCATAGAGGAGAAAGATATAGGGGGAACATCTGCTCCAACTCCAGATGCATCGATTCCAAATCCTATGCAGGGCGACCATGAGGCCGGGAGTACCCTAGACACTGAATTTATCGACCTATCAGAGAATCCGAAAGATAGCTCCAAGGATGAGATAGGATCTAGTGAACATGAAAAATAATTGCATCAACTAGAGATCGACACCTCAATAAACAATCAACAAGTTAGTGTTGGGTTTGTGACTATCTATCCATTTAAGGCCGATACTCCACCAACTGATGAACACTAGCGGAAGGACAAGTCATTAGAAAATGCATAAGTTTCCTCTGTCAAATAAGTACAAGTGCCAGTCCTAGAACAAATATATATGGCAGGTAGATTGGGAAACACTCTGACTTGGGGAGACCAACAGATCCCCGAGCCCGTGGATGAGGTCACCGATAGAAAGGTGATTGTTTATGACAGAAAAAGGAAATCCATAATGAGGAAGACAACCAAGAAAAGGAGGCACAAGCTGGATATCACGATTCTCATCACCACCGAAGAAAAGTTTCCTAGCATGGAAAATACGAAGACAACTGAGCTAATCGACGCAGAAATGGCTATGACTAATTCCACACTGTATCGAGCAAAATAGGATGAAAAGGAGCTAGCTTCTGCTAAGAAGGAGATGGATCATCTGCACCATTTGGAGAAATATTATCAGGATTCAACGCAAGTAATAATATTCCTGAAGAGTGAACTCTGAGAAGCATATGCATAATTCACGAGTGAGAGACATCTCTTCACTGCATGCATAGCCGATATTCAAGAAGACACTCTCATGGCACTGGAAACCTATAAATACGTGGAGATGTGGTATGAAAAGGCATACTAGGCTGTAGAACAAATTGATTATATCAGTGCAGTACATAAGGGCCAAGACACAGAGGATTATGGCATCCAAGTGCTGATGGAAAACAACATCTCATGAATCAGGAGGGCAGTCAAATACCGGGTAAGTATGGCCCAAGAACATCAACGAAAGATACAAGAAAGGTGGGTTGAGTGTGAGAAAAGTTGGGAGAAGATCAATAGGGAGATGAAAGACATCGACCTTCCAAAGTTCGGCTCACCTGAATACTTTGTCGACTTGGATGACATAGTCAAACAACATGCAGAACAAGACTCAACATGGGAAGTGGAGATCGCGCAAGTGGTGAGCATGACACCAGGTCAGGTTAGGAAATTTATGGAACACTCGATCAAGGCTCACACAACAATGCAACGTTTAAATTCCAAAGTGATCAAATATAGAGAACGAGAAATATAGATGAAGGAAACCCTTTCAACCCTGATGGACCAACACAAATTCCTATATGCTAACACATGTGAGGATCTCTTCATCAAGTGGTCAGAGTATGAGATGAATCATCCACTCTAGTAGAATCACTAGATGATCTCAAGAGAACAAAGAGATCAAGCACCAAGTGTCACTCTTTTGTTTTACTTAACACAAAATTTTAGTAGCTATTTTAAGTTAGTGATTCTTTATAAATAGGAGGATCGACATTTTGGGAAGGGTCGATGGTTTTGGGAAAAGACCCTCTTGTTTGAGAATTGTAAATAATTATTTCTGAGAAAATTTAATTAAGAAGTTCTGTTTAGAACCAGAGACAAAATTTTGTTTTTCATCAAAGGTGTTATGTGATTGGATTGAGGAGGAACTACTTCCATCTTTTAATTCAGTAGTTGATGCTGTAACAAGTAAGAGTCCCTGAATCCATTGATAAGATATCTTTTTCAATACGTTAACAATTCTTTTGTTCTAAATGATGAAAAGCGAATCATTGTGTTAATATGTGATTGATGGTAGAGCTAAGGAAACTATTTTTCTTGCACTTATCTTATTGCATGCGTATTTTCTTTCCATAATTGTATCTCAGTTAGTGTTGAAATACCAACAAGTTAACGTATTATTACTAGACTTGTAATAGGTATGAATATCGTTGTCTACACGCTAGAGCACAAGGGTTATCCCAGGTTCAACATTATTCAATAGTTAATATTTACCTCTATCAGTTGGTTCATACCATCAAACGTTACTTTATCAGACTCATATAATAACAAAAAAAAAAAAAAAGAGAAACGTTTAACCTGAAGGAGGAACTTTCATAGAATGGTATCCTATCAATCACCAAGTAAATCCCATTGGTAAATCGGCTAGATCAAAAGATCTGGAGAACCATTCCAACTATCAAACACTGCAGAGTCTAATTGGGTCTCTAAGGCAGGTTTGTTTCCTATGGTTGAGTCAAAGGATATTAGACCCCTCAACACACTCTTCATCAGAGTGTGAACGACCAAAAAAATAGAATCATGCCTCCTTGTTGTTAGTGGAAATCCAACAATAAAGTCCATCAAAATGACTTCCCATTTCGATTCAGGAATCACATGTGGATGTAACAATCCTACTGGATGTCTATGTTCAACCTTCATCTACTGACATTCTAGACATCTCACCATGTAATTAACTATTCCAGTCTTCATTCCTTTCTAGAAGAATAAAGGCTTAAGGCTTTCCTTCATCTTCATGACTCCAAGATAATCCATGTATACTGCTTGATGAGATTCATTTAAAATCAAACTTCTTACTTCATCATTAGGTGGTACATAAACTTTGCTGTTATACCTCAGTAATCCGTCGTTGTCAAATGTATAACCTTCATCCCTGGGTACCATCATGGTATCTTGTTCGATATTATTCTTAAATTCTTTGTACCAGTCATCGCCTATCTGTAAAGCTATAGTCTTTTCTCGAAGATTCATCTTAAGAGGTATTAATGAGGATATGCATGGTCTTTGACTCAATGCATTTGCTACTCTATTCATCGTTCCTTTAATTTAAGTAATCTCAAAGTCGTATTCGCTAAGTAGTTCTGACCAATGCCTTTGTCCGTGTTCAAGTCAATATGAGTAAAAAAATGTTGCAATCCACAGTGATCAATATTTAATTTGAATTTTCGTCCAAGAAGATAATGTCTCCAAACTCTCAAGGCACAATCGATTGCTAATAACTCCAAATCGTGGGTTGTGTAATTCTCTTCATGCCTTCTTAATTTTCTTGAAATGTAAGCAATCACTCGACTGTCTTGCATCAAAACTCCACCTAAACCTTCCTTGGATGCATCCTTGCATACCAATAATTACTTGTCCATGTCAGGGACCTTCAGTATCGATTCTATCATTAATAACTTCTTAAGCTTTTGAAATGCTTCCGCGCATTTTATGACCATATGAATTTCTTGTTTTTCTTTTGCAATTCCGTAATTGGATTCTCTATCTTCAAAAAGCCTTCGATGAAGCGTCGGTAGTAACTTGCTAACCCCATAAAGATATGTACTTCTTGTACATTTTTTGGTGCGGTCCATTCCATAATAGCCTCTACTTTCACTGAATCCACAACGATACGGTCCCCAGATATGATATGTCCCAAGTAATGAATCTTCGTTTGGTAAAATGAAACTTTCGACAGTTTTCCATACAACTTGTTTTCTCTTAGACACTGTAAAAATAACCTCAAGTGTTCGTCATGCTCTTCTTTCATTCGAGAAAAAATTAGTATGTCGTCGATAAATACTTGTACAAACTTGTCCAAGTATTCATAGAATACCTCATTCATCAATCTTATGAATACACCCGGGGCATTCGTCAGTCCAAACGGTAAAACAATAAACTCATATTGTCCGAATCTCTTCTTAAATGCGGTCTTCAGGATATCTTCCTCTTTAATCCGTAACTTATGATATCCCGATCTCAAGTCAATATTTGAAAACACCGTTTCTCCCTTCATCTGATCAAACAAATCATCAATCCTTGGAAACATATACTAGTTCTTGATCATAGCTTTGTTCAATTTCCGATAGTCAATACAAAGCCTCCACGATCCGTCCTTCTTTCTCACAAAAATAACTGGCACACCCCACGGTGATATGATTGGACGTATAAGTTCCAAATCCCACAACTCCTTCAATTTCATTTTCAAATCCTTCAATTGCATTATCAACTCCTGCAATTCCGGTGTTGACATCCGGTATGGCGTTCTTGCAATAGGTTTAGTTCCAGGTTTCAGATCTATGATAAACTCCAATTCTCTTTCTGGCAGTAAACCTAGTAATTCCTCAGGAAATACATCAACAACCTCCAATACTACATGAATATTTTCTAATCCTTCTGTGTCCCCCTTTTCGTTAAGTGCTAAGATGGTGTATAGCTTACACCCCTTACACATACTTTTCTATAATTGTAAAGAAGAAATAAACCTCAACGAAACTCCCTGGTTTCTTCCTACAATTACTCTACTCTGTCCCAAATCATATTTTAAACTTAACTATTTCGTCTTGTAGTTAAGTATCACATTGTGCGATTCTAACTAATCCATTCTGATCACTATATCGTAAGATCCCAAGATTGTAACATACAAGTTTCACTTGTCACGAAGTCACCTAGGTTAATGTCACAATCCTTAACCTTTCCTCCAACCTTTTGCTTGGAGCCAGATGTCATTTCCACATGTCTAAAATCATCTTGTTTGACTTCCTTCACCTTAATTACTTTAAGTGCAACAATAGATATAAAATTTTCAGTAGCTCTTGGATCTATTAAAATACTAAAATGTTGATTGACGATGATAGTTAACATCTCGAGAACGATGCACTGATGCTTGGCCTCACAGTTATTCATCGTTGCATGTATCATGTGGGCCTTGCCCAAATCTCCAATGGTCGTAGGTCCTGATGATTCGACAACTCTTTCCTTCTCAATAAGACAATATCTTTGGTAATGTGGCTCTCCACATGTCCAACATCCATTCTTCGGCCTGGTGCTCCTAGTCCAAGAAGTGGAAGATGCTGGCCTAGGAGTTTGTTGTACTGGTCTGTTCTGTGGACCAGGTTTAAATTGCTACTGCTGTACAAAGCTGTTTCTTATGTTGTGGTGTTATGTAAGGATTCCTTTGATGAGGAGTCTATCATTGAAATGTTGAGAATACAGGTCCTCTAGGTGTATCATAGTGCCCATAAGTATATCTAACTGGTGTTTGATGCTACTGCGCTCTTGATGGTTCCTGTCAAGTTTGTCTGGAAGGAGTCCTGCCCTGATCCTCACTGTTCAATGCTTCTTTAGAAATGAGAGCCTTTTGAATTTCATCGTGCAACATTTGAGACACCAAGATCCTCACTTGTGCACGAATGTTGAAGTTGAGGCCGAACAAAAACTTGTTAACCTTTAGTTTCTCAGTGTTCATATGTGGGGCGTATCTAAGTAGCTCCATGTACTTGGACTCATACTCCGGTACCGTACGATTACCCTGTTGTAAGGCATTGAAATAATTAAGCTGACGCTCAATGAATTCATCGAACAAGTACCTCTCCCAGAATCGTTCCTCAAACAATTCCCATGACACGTCTTCAATGACCATGTTTAGTTGAGGTAAGAGTGTATTCCACCAAAGAAGAGCACTCTCTTTCAGTTGAAATACCACCATGCCGACTTTCATGTTGTAGGTGTAATCGTGTAGTGCAAAGCACATCGCCATTTTCTCCAACCATGCCTTGGTGGCTAAGCCATTTGTGGCACCCCAAAACTCGGGAAATTTCACTTTATCGAGCTCTGTGTGTATACTACTACTACTTGCTAGAGTGCATTGTGAACCCTCATTGGGCACAGATTCTTTTCCATCATCTCGATCCAAGTGGTTGATCAATGCCTCTGACATCCTCTGGAAGGATCTCATCATACCTACCACATCTCCCACAACAACCTGTTCTTTCTCAGTAGTTTTCTCCTCTCCAAGTGGATTCGATCCCTCCTGCATGGATTCTCCAGGAGGAAGCATACCTCTTCCTTGCACATCACGTCGTCTACTCATCCTGCATCCTTTGACCATTATACTTGTCATGAACAAATACAAAATTGTCTTAGCGATACATCTTTAACTATAAAACATAACAGTGGAAGTTCTAACAGGTGCATAGAGTTGAACCTCGCTATGATACCATATGTAACATCTCTCCTTTACAACACAAATTAAGCTAAGATATAAAGAATTTTTTTTTTTAAACACGATGACAAGTAACAATCAAGAATGACCCATCCAACAAGTATGAACAAATTACACATTAAGACCTACTCTATTACTGTAATGAATCTAGGTTCTTAATTTATAACGAGGCAACATACAAGTTTAACAATACATTTACACGAAATACGAATGCACATTTGTGCTTCAGTCACAAGCCAAACTACGAAGTACAAAAAAGCTATACACTTTTTAGAGGCTATACATTTTGCACAAAATTTAAGTGTTTACATGCAAAATCCACTGAGCTAGAAACTCAAGATCAAAGTATTCCAAATTGCCTCCAAGATTTTAAATTCAAGTCAATCAAATTCAGTAATCATTACAAGTTCTATTTACCAATAATATGTACTATCATTAATAAGTGTAAGTGTAAGCCTCATACCAATCAATTATATGGTGCTTCTAGCGTTCATTTCTATTGATTCTTTTATTCTTTTTTTAATAACTTGCTCGGAGTAAGGAAATATAATCCTTTCTTCCCATTACATCTATAACCTCATAAATTTTTGAAGTTCGAAAACAATCCAACACAATTATTCAATCATATTAATTTTGGGTTCTATGGTACTCATGTTAATAATACTAATGTACTAACGACTTTGTAATTATATATAAAGTAAACATTATCTTCATTCAATATAAACTCATCATAATTAGACATATATTAATATAGAATTCTTTTACCATCAAATGACCCGTTAATAATAATTAAGCGAACAATTGTATTTATACAAGGATCTCAGAATTGTTTTATGAGTAATTAGGTATAACCTAGTACTTAATCTCTCGAAGGATTCTCTACTAGAGGAAGGTTAACTAAAGTAACCTTCACTAAATCGTAAATGAATATCCGAGTAGCTTAGGTATCAGTCTTATTGGAGTTATTCCGCGTAAGTAGGGAGTTGCTTATTTATTATCGTATTATTAAGTGGCAATCCAAAATTCGCCAAGAAACTATAATGGGTCTATCACTTGGTTGACTGATAGTTCCAACCACTCGGTGGCTGCAACAAAACTGTAGTGCGTAGCCAGCTGTTAAGTCATCAGATAGGAACTCAGGTCATAGAGGCGTATTTAGAGGAAAGCGAAGGGTTTAAAAACTAGAACAACCTGAAATTGACAGGAATTCTTTATTCTTGTAAGAAAATTTTATTTCCTATTCAGAGGATCAATAATTCATCCCTTTGACATAACAAAATAATTTTGCAACTTTTAAATTCTACAATAATACTATATATATACATATTTTTAAAAGATTGATCTATTACTAGCACAGCCGCAAAGTGACTGGTGAACGTTGAAAGTTAGTCTGGTGAATTGAAACGCACAGACAGCTAAAGCGCACATAGAGTTGATGAAATCCAAAAGTTAATCTTAAATGTGGTAATTCCAAAGGTTAATTAGTTAAACGTGGCAATCATGTGGTGGTACAGAGATTTCTTAATATGATTAGGTAAATGTTAAAAAGTAAACAAGTTAACTGATACATTCAAAAATACAAGGAAGTTATGAAGAGTAAATCACATTCATTGATTTAGGAGGACGACTAAGAATATTCCAGCGTTTTCAATTGTTAGCTATCAGATTAGAATTTTAGATTAAAAAGTGATTAATTGTACCCATCTCCAATAGATATACGCCTTTCGGCGTAAACATATTTGATCGTTCACTATTGAAAGGATTTATAGTATTATGAGGATTACCTTCGTTTATTGAATATAATTGTATCAAGACGATTCTACTCTTGCAAAGGATAAATATTCGATTGAACAATACAACGATTTGAGTTCCAATGAAAGCATATAATCTATTCCATAAATATTAAAAAACAAGAAATTGTGATCAATATCAATTACATTAGTGAATATAAAAATATACATTAACTATACTATTCCAACAGTCTTTGATCATTCCATGCATTCTTACTTACAGAACATCACATTCTTCTTTGTTTTATCACAACAATTCAAAAGGTTGAATCTATTATTATCGATTGAATTTATAACTTATTAACTATCACTATCTACACAAGCACACTTACAATTCCTCACTATCATAACTCTATATTATATACATGGATAATAGAACATTGCAAATCGAACAATACTAAAATTAAACTTCATGCGTGTAACATTTCGCGAATTATACAAATACTCATTCTCAAGGAAAACTAAAATAACATTATTAGAACTTGACCTTGTTCAACAAATTTTCGAAGGGAATAAATGTGTGATATGTTCCTTTTAAAAATAAGCAACATAATTCTAGATGACAATTCCAGATGAAAAATCAAATCCTCTAATTAACCCTTCAACCATAATGTACATATTTACAAGATGCAGAATAATTTTATTCTCCAATGAATCTGAACATTGTATAAGAAATTTTTAGAAAAACTAGTAATGAAATAATGTAACTAAAAGCCTTGTGAAAAACTCAAAGCCAATTTCCAGTTGGAGCTTGTGCAAAGTTCAATCTCTCACTTTCCAATCCTAAACTTTATCGGTACCTCCCAACCAATTCTAGGGGTAATCTTCTTCCCCCTTATCCCATCGATCCACAAATGGGTCACACACAATAACCAAAAACCAATAGCTCCAAACTTTCCTCGCAATGACAAGCTTCCACTCTTTTCCAAGTTTGGAACCCAACTCTCAACAAGTAAACTAGTTCAGAAATTTTTTGTCAGCATAACAATACTTTTCCAAGTGAGATTTGTAAATGTGTTGAACCTACACAAAATAGATCTAGCTAAACAATAATACACGCATTTGCAGAGAGAATTGGAGAAAGAATAAGAAGGAGAGAAAGAATGGAAGAATTCTCATTAACCGTTGTGAATAATGAATAATTTACACATGATATACTCTGTATAACTCAATGAGTTTGACTTGAGGTGAACCAAGTCGCCATAGTGGTGGTATAGAGTGATCTTGACACACACCAACAGTTACGGGAGTGAACTGCCACCTATTCTAGTCTCTCAGGAAGTTACAGGAGTGAATGACCACCTAGTTGAGTTAATTAGTCAACTAGTCTTCAGTTAACTGACTGAACAAAAAGTAGTGAGGAGTTAACTCAAGGAATCAAGGCTAATGCACCACTCTGGTGATGATACCAAGGAAAGGTTGAATTATCATGGTGATGATTCCAATGCAACATCTAAACTCAACTCAACTAGTCAAACTGAAGTGTGAACTGAAAGAGAATATTCTCCAGGTGGAATATTCTCCAGGTGGAATATTCTCTCCTAAAATATAGGAGACTGGATAATGACTAATTATGACTAATAAACAAATAAAAACCTTAGGAAAAAGAAATCCTAGGTGTGTGTGAAGTAACTCCAACACCCCACCTAAACATCACTATGGTGAAAATAAAGATTAGGTCCAGACAATGAGGCCATGTTAGGTACCAAGGTACAAAAGATACACTGAAAATAAAGTGAGGAAAGATGGAAAAACTCGTGGGAAAACCCCCTCCCCAAGGTACAATGTATGTAAAAATAAGAACTACAGTTGCTAGGCAACTCTCTCCTTCACTCCAAGACGACCTCGCAGAGAATGGAATTTCTTCTCAATGAAGGTCTTGGTGAAAATGTCTACCGTTTGTTATGCTGAAGGATAGAACTGTAAGTTGATGATCCCCTCGTGGACTAAGTCCCAGATGTAGTGCATGTGGATCTCTATGTGCTTCATCCACTACCTCTGAACTGGATCTCTAAAGAACTTGAGAGTGCTCTGGTTGTCACACCATATGACGATCGACCGATGAAACTGAATGCCCAACTTAGTGAGAAAATGTTGTAGCCACATAGCCTGAATGGTTATGTTAACTACCCCTCTGTACTCTGCCTCGACTGAAGATAGAGAAATGGCAGCTTGCTTCTTTCTCGACCAACAGATAGGCTTGAAACCAAGACTGAATGAGTAACCAGATGTGGACTTGCGATCAATGCTATCACAAGCCTAGTCAGAACTAGTAAACCCAATGAGATATAATGTAGAGTCTACTGCATAATGAATCCCAAAGGTGATGGTGCCCTGTACGTATCGAAGGATACACTTTGTAGCTTTCCAATGTAGCTCATGCGGCTCCTGCATGAACCTGAAAACTGTTCCAACTGCATATCATAGGTCTAGTCTGGAGTGTGTGAGATACAATAAGCTCCCCACTAGATTTCTGTACAGTGCGTTGTCAACCAGTGGATTCTCCCCACCATACTCAAGTTTGACTCCTGATAGGAAAGGAGTTGGAGCAGACTTGCAGTCTGTCATGTGAAATCTCTCAAGGAGATCTCGTGCATACTTGGCTTGAGACAATTTGATTCCTGATGCATCTTGACTGATCTCAAGTCCAAGGAAGAAGTGTAGCGAACCCATGTCCGTCATAAAAAACCTGTCATGTAGAATCCTCTTGACTGCAACAATCGCTGAATTCGAGCAACCGATGATCAACAAATCATCGACATACATAACTAAAAGTAGAAGTGAATCAGTCGTCTTGAGCATGTATACATTCGAGTCTAATTTACAACGTACAAAGTTCTGTGACAATAGGTAGGAGTCCATCTTGGCATACCATGCCCTCAGAGCCTACTTGAGGCCATAAAGTGACTTCTTCAGTCGATAGACCAAAGATGAGTCCTGCATAAATCCCTGGGGATGCTCCATGTAGATCTCCTCAGAGAGATCACCGTGAAGGAATTCATTCTTCACGTCCATCTTATGGACTTTCCATCCCTTGGCTGCCGCAATGGAAAGTACCAATTGTATGGAATCCATATTTTCTACCGGAGTGAAGGTCTCATCATAGTCAATACCATGAACCTGCTGAAAGCCTTTGGTGACAAGCCTGGATTTGTATCTGCTGATTTGTCCATCTGCTGCACTCTTGGTCCTGTAGATCCATCTACATATGAAAAGTTTCCTCCCAGAAGGAAGGGCAACCAGATCCCAAGTTTGGTTCACGAGGAGGGAGTTGTACTCCTCCTGCATGGTGGATTCCCAAAAGGGATTTCCAACAACCTCTCCATAAGACTGTGGATAGGAAGCCTGAACCAAGAAAATATGCCTAGAGGGAAATGGTTCAATGGAAGTGAGTGCAACAGGAGGCTCCTCGAAATCAGATCGAGTCCTCCTAGTATCGGTTGGATCACCGACGAGATCCCCTGCATTGTGAAGAGTAGTCTGTGCCCACTTGGGCCTCTGCTCTGGATTTGAAAGTGCATCTGGATGCTAATCTGACTGTACTGACTCTGACTCTGAATCTGAATCATCTGAGTGCTCTATATCAGAGCTCTCGTTTGAAGAAGATTCGACATGTGCATGATCATCATCTCATATAGGTAGAAGAGTGAAGGTGTCTGCATGCGACTGCTGAGGAACATGAGAGACACTTTCCTTGAATTGGAAACTGTGCTCAATGATGAGCCGGTCTGAGGAAAGATAAATAATTCGACATTCCTTCACATCGTCGAGGTATCCAACAAAAATGCACTCAATTCTATGTGGATCAAGTGCCTTCCACTTTTTAGAGGGAATTCGGGCCCATGTACGAGAACCAAAAATGTGAAAGTGGGTCACTTTCATTTTGAGGCCGCTCCAAGCCTCTTAGGGGGTCTTATCCTTGAAAGATCTATGGGGAGATATTTTTTGGATGTATGTTGCGTAGTTAAGTGCTTCGGCCCATAGTCTCTGTGGTAGTGACTTTGCATGCAACATGCAAGATGCCATCTCCTTTAGAGATCGGTTTTTCCGCTCAACAACTCCATTTTGATGCAGAGTGTAGGGAACTATATGCTGCAACTGAATCCCTGCCTCATGGAAAATATTGTGGATATCATGACTCACATACTCTCCCCCATTATCAGTTCGGAGGAATTTGATCTTCTTTCCGGACTGTGTCTCAACCAAGGCTTTGAAATCTTTGAGGTGTTGAAAGACTTCTGATTTTTGCCTGAGAAAGTAGATCCATGTAAAATGTGAGAAATCATCAACAAAAATGAGAACAAACCTTTCTTTGTTGATCGATGGATGCAGAAAAGAACTGATGAGGTCACTGTGGATCATATCTAAAGGTGCGGAAGATCACTGAGACTTTCCCTTGTTGAATTTCTCTTGAGGGTGTTTTCTAAGAACACATCCCTCACATACTCCCTTGGAGAAATGGATGTCTGGTAGACCATCAACTAATTTGTGCTTGCTAAGCTGTTGCATGTATCTGAAATTCAAATGTCCAAACCTTTCGTTCCATTCTACTACTTTCATTACCATGAGTAAGTAGTAAAGCATAATTAGGTTCAATGAATTCAAAAAATGTATACAATCTAGACTAATGATTTACCTCACCGGTAGCAACCCTGGAGTTGGTTTTCATGTCGTATATGTCCATGAAATTTGGTGTGAAGATGACTTTATTTCCAGTGTTGGAATTCTTCATCTGATACATAAAGAGAAGGTTGACAGAAAGCTTGGGAACATGCAACACGTTCTCGAAGCTTCCATTGGTGAGTTCAATCCTTCCTTTGCCGGTGACTTCGACAGAAGAGTTGTCCCCAATCAGAATAGGAGGACCTTTGCATCCATCCAACGAAGAATATACTTCTTTCGAGGCAGCCATGTGATGTGATTCTCCTGAGTCTATGATCCAAGCATCGAGAGAGGAGTTGATGGAAATCAGGGCATGACTAGAATTGCCTTTCTTGGAATTCAGATCTTCTGGCTTCTTCTTCTTTGCATCATCAGGGATGCGATCTCCAAAGTTGTTTTGATGAAGTATCTGAGACATCAGATCTATTTGTTTTTGCATGCATGCAGATTCTGAATGGAATCCTTTGTGACAGTATGTGCATTTATCTCGTTTTCTTCCCTTTTCTCCTTTGGATCCGGAGGCATCAGTGAAGGGTTTTGTGTACCCTTCCTTCTTCGTATGTGCATGATATTTATGCTTATATTTATATTTATATTTCTGATATTTGTGGTTGCCATCATGCAAAATAAGTGCATGCGCCCTAGGGCCTTTGATTGCGCCCATGTTGATGAGCTTGGTTTGCTCTTGTGTCAGGGATTCGATAAATTCCTCAAGAGAAGGCATCTTCCAGGTGGTTCCAGAGGTGAATCTGACAGTATGGAATGTAGATACGAATACAGAGAATTCAGGACCAATCTTGGAGAGAATGAAGTGAACTATTTGTTTCTCCTCCTTCGATTTATCAACCCCGCAAGCTTTGAGTTGCGACAGTAAATCCTTGAATTTTGTAAATAAATCTTGGATATTCTTGAAGATTTTTGGATCCAATGTGAGCAGCTCCACCTCTAGCATGTGTCCCTTCACCTAATCCTATTTTCCAAAGAGCCCTTCCAATATGATCCAGGCTTTATTGGGAGTCTTACAGGAAGATATGTGAAAAAGGAGATCGGGAGAAATAAGACTGCAAATTGTTCCGAGTGCCTCATCCATGTGATTTAAGTACTTGGATTTTTCTATGGCTGATGTTAGCTCTGTATCTGTATTCATGGTTAACCTATACAACCCTCTGGATTGGATATGTATGGCTATTTTTTCCTTCCATGCAAAATAGTTGTAAGGTGTAAGAATGAATTCTTTTTGGAATTCCATCTTTCCACTGTCTTCAATCTTTTGTACCTGCAAAAATTTTGGTGTAGATTTTGCTTAGAAGTCCGTTGGTTTTGATACCATGTAAATGTGTTGAACCTGCATAAAATATATCTATCTAAACAATAATACACACATTTTCAGAGAGAATTGGAGAAAGAAGAAGAAGGAGAGAAAGAATGGAAGAATTCTCATTAACTGTTGTGAATAATGAATAATTTACACATGATATACTTTGTATAACTCAATGAGTTCAACTTGAGGTGAAACAATTCCTCATAGTGGTGGTATAGAGTGCTCTGGACACACACCAATAGTTATGGGAGTGAACTTCCACCTATTCTAGTCTCTCAGGCAGTTACGGGAGTGAAGGACCACCTAGTTGAGTTAACTAGTCAACTAGTCTTCAGTTAACTGTTTGAACAAAAAGTAGTGAGGAGTTAAATCAAGGAATAAAGGCTAATGCGCCACTCTGGTGATGATACCAAGGAAAGGTCGAATTATCATGGTGATGATCCCAATGTTGCATGGTGATGATCCCAATGCAACATCTAAACTCAACTCAACTAGTCAAACTGAAGTGTGAACTGAAAGAGAATATTCTCCAGGGGGAATATTCTCTCCTAAAATATAGGAGACTGGATAATGACTAATTATGACTAATAAAAAAATAAAAACCTTAGGAAAAATAAATCCTAGGTGTGTGTGAAGTAACTCCAACAAGATCCATCTCCTTTCCTCTCCATTTATTTTATAGGAAAATTCACAATGACATATGTCCCATGCGCAAATAATTTAATTTTTAATAATTTAATTAAAGGATTATTCACCCACTACATGTGTCACACTATCCCCGAGTTGCACATGTTAATTCTATTTTTATTTTATTTATTTAGGAATTTTCCCTCACATTCCCCAATTTGTTCCTATTCTTCCTCTTAGTTGTCCCTCAGTTCCCCAATTCTTCATTTATTTTGTGTCCCCTAACTAGATTTTAGTTGGAGTTGGATCAAGAGTCTTCTTTTAGTTAGGATTAGTGGTAGACTAACTCAAGATGCTACTCTAAGTGGACCACCTATTCTCTCATGTTTTAATTTCTTTTTATTTAAAAATCCCTTTTATTATTTTCATGCACACATGTGCATATACCCACTTTATTCTTATTTCTTTTTTTTACTTAACTCACTAGGATAATCTCCTTATTTCTTTTTTACGGTTTAATTTAGTCAAAAATCTCAGGTTTAGACTCTTGTTATATTTCTTAGTTTTTAATTTAACAATTGATTAATACTCTGTTCTAAGAATGTCTAAATTTTTTTATTATGTTTTCTAGACCATATAGATTTTTATTGAGTCACAATTTAATTATGTGACGTGCCCTTCAAGATGCACCTCCGTGCTTGAAGGGTTCCACTCGCCTTTGACTAGTTTGGAAGTTTTTCCAACACTTGGAGTCAACACTCCACATGGTCGACCTTGTGAGAGACTAAGGGTTGTCTAAGGAATAAGGATTCCTCCTTATTGCGCGCCCATTAGAATTCATCATGAGTGACTGTCTATTCATTCTACCCTCACGACATCGTGGACCTCTCAAAATGAGGTAATCATTAACCATGCATTAAGGTCATGGAGGGAGTGCTAGTAGGCTATGGCAGGGATGCTGCCACACCTCTCCCTCAATTTTCTGGTTTCTGTGCATGACCCCTTTACTCCTTATGCGAGTCGGATTAACAAGCGTCATTGAACCTGCATCCACTGACAAAAACATTTTCAATAATCCATATACATAACTTCCATACTGAAATCAATCATATTACATATGTGTGTAAATATAACACTCAAACCAAATACAAATCCACTCCCTGACTCAATCCAGTCCAAGGAAGTCTTTTGATGCCATTGACATCCTCAACCTATCATGTATCCTGCACACTCAGGAAAACTCATCAAAAATACCTGTCAATATACATACATCTAGAATTTAACATATAATCACAATGACATCATAATATAACTCATTATCAAAGCATACTCATAATGTATCATAACTAGATCACTTTCTCGCAAGTGTCCTCAAAGAATAAGTCAATATAAAATGTATCTGGCACAAATATACATATCTAATATATAAAACAAATAAGGAAACTGTTGACGCATCTCATATGTGTCCTCCCATGTAGTCGAGTGTGGACTATAGTTGTCCCACTGGACCTGGACCTGATCGACTATTCAACGTCGTAGCTGTCGAGTGTGATGGTCTAGTATGCGTATTGACGCCACCATGAGAGCACCCTCGTACGACACCTACAAAGAACTCAATTCAATGACATGTGACGTATCTGAAATATAATGTCAAAAAACAAATACATGTAATACATCGTGCATACACCTCAAAGAATCAGGCAAGGCTAGTCAGTAATCCATGGGTCATTTCTCTTACACAACCTATAAAGGACCCACAAACCTAGAAGACAATTTATCACCCTTTCCAAACTTGATCCAACTCTTTTGCAATTTTACTCACAAGAAAACTCTGTCGCCAACCTCATAACTGCGGTCAATGCGATGCACATGAACATAACTCTTTTTCCGATCTTGCACCTGTTTAATTCTTTGTCTTATAGTTCACATCTGCTCTTCCATTTCTTGGATCACTTCCTATCCCACTAGGACCCTATCCTCTATTCGATCCCAACTCAGAGGTGTCCGACATGGTCTTCCATAAAGAAAATCAAACGGTGCCATATTTATCAAACTTTGATAGCTGTTGTTGTACGCGAATTCTACCAATGGTAAGAATTCTTCCTAGCATTTCTGTTGATCCATTACATACATACGCAACATATCCTATAAAATATGTTTCTTCCTTTCAATTTTACCATTTGTCTCAGGGTGATATGCCATGATAAAATTCAATTGTGTTCCCACATCCTCTTGGAAACTAGTCCAAAATAGTCCAGGAAACACCAATGCTCGATTAGATATGATAATTCTTGGTACACTGTGTAACCTCACAATCTCACTTACAAAATCTCTAGCTATGTCTGACACCTGATATAGTGTACACTTTAGAATAAAGTGTGCACTCTTTATCAAAGTGTCAACGACCACAAAAATAGAATCATGCCTCCTTGCCGTCAGTGGAAATCCAACAATAAATTCCATCGAAATGACTTCCCATTTCGATTCAAGAATCGCATGTGACTGTAACAATCCCGCTATATGTCTATGTTCAACCTTCACTTGTTGACATTATAGACATATCGCCATGTAATTAACAATGTCAGTATTCATTCCTTTCTAGAAGAATAAAGGCTTAAGGTCTGCCTTCATCTTCGCAACTCTGGGATGAGCCATGTATACTGCTCGATGAGCTTGATTTAAAATCAAACTTCTTACTTCGTCGATAGGTGGTACATAAACTCTGTTGCTATACTTCAACAATCCATCACTATCGAATGTATAACCTTCATACCTGGGTACCATCATGGTATCGTTTCTGGTATTATTCTTAACTTCTTTGTACTAGTCATTGTCTATATGTAAAGATATAATATTTTCTTGAATATTCATCTTAAGAGGTATTATTGAGAATATGCGTGGTCTTTGACTCAATGCATCTGCTACTCTGTTCACCATTCCTTCAATGTAAGTAATCTCGACATCGTATTCACTAAGTAGTTTTGACCAATGCCTTTTTAGTGTGTTCAAGTCACTCTGAGTAAAAATATGATGCAATCCATAGTGATCAGTCTTTAATTCAAATTTTTGTCCAATAAGATAATATCTCCAAAATCTCAAGGCATAAACAATTGCTAATAACTCCAAATCATGGGTTGTGTAATTCTCTTTATGCCTTCTTAATTTCCTTGAAATGTAAGTGATCCCTCAACTGTCTTGCATCAAAATTCCACCTAAACCTTTCTTGGATGCATCTGTGCATACCAAGAATTCCTTGTCCATGTTAGGGACCTTCAATATCGGTGTTGTCATTAATAACTCAAGCTTTTGAAATGCTTCCGCACATTTCTATGACCATATGAATTTCTTGTTTTTCTTATGCAATTCTGTAAATGGATTTTCTATATTCAAAAAACCTTCTATGAAGCGTTGGTAATAACTTGATAACCCTATAAAGCTACGCCCTTCTTGTAAGTTCTTCAATGATGGCCATTCCATAATAGCCTCTACTTTCACTGGATTCACAACGATACCTTTCCTAGATATGATATATCCCAAGCAATGAATCTTCGTCTGGTAAAACAAACATTTCGACAATTTTCTGTACAACTTGTTTTGTCTTAGACACTGTAAACTTGACCTCAAGTATTCATTATTCTCTTCTTTCATTAGATAAAAAAATCAGTATGCCATTGATAAATACTTGTACAAACTTGTCCAAGTATTTTCGGAATACCCCGTTCATCGAAATTATGAATACGCTCGGGGCATTCGTCAGTTCAAACGGTAAAAAAGTAAACTTATAGTGTCTAAATCTCGTCTTAAATGCAGTCTTAGGGATATATTACTCCTTATTCTGTAACTGATGATATACCGATATCAAGTCAATATTTGAAAACACCATTTATCCCTTCATCTGATCAAACAAATCGTCAATCCTTGGAAACATATACTGGTTCTTGATCATAGCTTTGTTCAATTGTCGATAGTCAATACAAAGCCTCCATGATCTATCCTTCTTTATCACAAAAATAACTGGCATACCCCACAGTGATACGCTTGGACGTATAAGCCCCAAATTCAACAACCCCTTCAATTACATTTTCAACTCCCGCAATTCTGATTTTTGCATCCGGTATGGAATTATTGCAATAGGTTCAGTTCCGGGTTTTAGATCTATGGTAAACTAGAATTCTCTTTTTGGCGACAAACTTGGTAATTCCTCAAGAAATACATCAGCGAAATCCGATACTACATAAGTATTTTCTAATCCTTCTGTTTCACCCTTTTCGTTAAGCACTAAGATGACATATTTCTTACACCCCTTGCACATACTTTTCTGTAATTGTAAGGAAGAAATAAACCTCAACGACACTCCCTGGTTTCTTCCTACAATTACTCTACTCTGTCCCAAATCATTTGTTAAACTTAACCATTTCGTCTTACAATTAAGTATTGCATCGGGCTATTCTAACCAATCCATTCCGATCACTATATTGTAATATCCCAAGATTGTAACATGCATGTTTAAACTTGTTACAAAGTCACCCAGGTTAATGTTACAATCCTTAATCTTTCGTCCAACATTTTGCTTGGCACCAGATGCAATTTCCAGATGTCTAAACTCATATTGTTCGATTGACTTCACCTTAATTATTTTAAGAGCAACACTAGATATAAAAATTTCAGTAGCTCCTGGATCTGTTAAAATACTAAAATGTTGATCGATGATCATACCTGACGTCTTGAGCACGGTGGACAGATGCTCGACCTAACGATTATTCACCGCTACATGTATCCTGTGGGCCTTGCCAAAATCTCCAAATTTCATAGGTCCTAATGATCCAACAACTCTTTCCTTCTCAATAGGATAGTCTCTCTGGTAATTTAGATCTCCACATGTCGAATATCCATTCTTCAATTCGGTGCTCCTAGTCCCAGAAGTAGAAGCTGCCGACCTAGGAGTCTGTTGTACTGGTCTTTTCTATGGACCAAGTCTAAACTGCTACTGCTACTGTGGATGACGCTGCTACTATTGCTGTTGTGGTGCTCAGTAAGGAGTCCTCTACGGAGGAGTTTTTCATCACGGTGTTGAGAACAAAGGTCCTCTAGGCATATCATGGTATCGAGAAGTTTGTCTAACTAGTGTCTAATGCTTCCACGCTCCTAATGGTGCATGTCCAATTTTTATGGAAGGAGTCTTGCCCTGACCCCCACTGTTCAAATCTTCTTCAACAATGATATCCTTCTGAACTGCATCATGCAATGTCTGAGGAATCAATATCCTCACTTTCACATAGATGTTGAAGTTGAGGCCGAACACAAACTTGTTAACCTTTACTTTCTCAATGTTCAGATGTGGAGCATATATAAGTAGCTCCATGTACTTGGCCTCATAATCTGGTATCATATGACTACCCTATCGTAAGGCATTGAACTCATTAAGATAACACTCAATGAATTCATCAGAAAAGTACCTCTCCCAGAATCGTTCCTCGAACAATTCCCATGACACGTCTTCAACGACTATGTTTAGTTAAGGTAAGAGTGTCTTCCACCAAAGAATAACACTCCCTTTCAGTTGAAATACTTCCATGCGACATTTCATGTTGGAGGTGTAATCATTCAGTGCAAAGCACATCACCATGTTCTCCAACCATGCCTTGACGACTAAGCCATCTTTGGCACCCCAAAATTTAGAAAATTTCGCTTTCTCGAGCTCTCTATGTATACTACAAATACTTGTTGGAGTGCTTTGTGAACCATCATTGTGCACATACTCTCTTCCATCATCTCGATCTAGGTGGTTTATCGATTCCTTTTGCATCCTTTGGAAGGATCTCATCATACCTACCACATCTCCCACAACAACCTATTCTTGCTCAATAGTCTGATCCTCTCCTAGTGGAGTCGATCCCTCCTGCGTGGAATGATCCAACAGTCTTTGATAATTCCATGCATTTTTACTTACAGAACATCACATTCTTCTTTGTTTTATCACAACAATTCAAAAGGTTGAATCTATTGTTATCGATTGAATTTATAACTTATTAACCATCACTATCTACACAAGCACACTTACAATTCCTCACTATCATAACTTTATATTATATACATGGATAATAGAACATTGCAAATCAAACAATACTAAAATTAAACTTCATGCGTGTAACATTTCGCGAATTATACAAATACTCATTCTGAAGGAAAGCTAAAATAACATTATTAGAACTTGACCTTGTTCAACAAATTTTCGAAGGGAATAAATGTGTGATAAGTTCCTTTTAAAAATAAGCAACATAATTCTAGATGACAATTCCAGATGAAAAATCAAATCCTCTAATTAACCCTTCAACCATAATGTACATATTTACAAGATGCAGAATAATTTTATTCTCCCTTGAATTTGAACATTGTATAAGAAATTTTTAGAAAAACTAGTAATGAAATAATGTAATCAAAAGCCTTGTGAAAAACTCAAAGCCAATTTCCAGCTGGAGCTTGTGCAAAGTTCAACCTCTCACTTTCCAATCCTAAAGTTTACCGGTACCTCCCAACCAATTATGGGGGTAATCTTCTTCCCCCTTATTCCATTGAGCCGCAAATGGGTCACACACAATAACCAGAAACCAATAGCTCCAAACTTTCCTCGCAATGACAAGCTTCCATTCTTTTCCAAGTTTGGAACCCAACTCTCAACAAGTAAACTAGTTCATAATTTTTTTGTCAGCATAACAATACTTTTCCAAGTGAGATCTGTAAATGTGTTGAACCTGCACATAATAGATCTAGCTAAACAATAATACACACATTTGCAGGGAGAATTGGAAAAAGAATAAGAAGAAGAGAAAGAATGGGAGAATTTGTTGGACACACCTACCACACTTAGAGGGGGGGTGAATGAGTGTGGGGCTCTTTTCCCCAAAACTTCCCTCTTGCACAAAAACTCATCAATTAGCATTCAACATTTTTTCATTACCCATTGTTGTCATTTATAACTAGTTAGATGTGAGCACATATCAACAACATATATCAACAATATATCATCAACAAGTCATCACCACAATGAACACAAAGAACACAAGATGTATGTAAAATTTTCTTTTTATTATGGAATACAATTATTGGGGCTTATCAGCAACAATTGAATAAAGTACAACTCTACAAGAGCACTAGATCTATATGCAAGACTCATCTTGCATTCTTAGCACCAACTGAGATGAGGCAACAATCCTCAACATATATCAATTTGTACCATAAACAAGAGCATCAACCATGCACCAACCTGTGCCAAACAACCTGTAATCAACCTGTACCATAAACAAGTGCATCCAACCATGTACCAAGTATATACCAATCATGTGTCAACTAATCATCACCAATGAATCATCAATATGTACCAACATCATCAACTATACACCTCATGTATGTGCTAACTCATCAACTGCTTGTCTCAACCATGACTAGTTTTGGATTAGTCAACAACCCTAACTTGAAATAATTATAACTTTGTACCTATACTGAATAAAGATCTAAAACTGATACACAATGTTCTTCAGTGTGTTTTATGCAATTCCTCCAAGTGTCACTACTTGGAACCTCTCAAAAAAGGAGTTATAGCAAAAATGACATACCTTGCTGAATTCTGGCTTATTCTAGAGAGCGACTTTGTAGAGCGTGCCCCGCACAAAATATTTGATGAATAGATTTGAAACTGTTACAAAGAATACTATAGACTGTAATATAACCAACACAATTGGTCTCATGGAATTTGGATCTGTTATGAATAAGTTATGATGTTTTTACCCGAAACACTTGATTTTGATTAGTTTCAGGACTGGCCACAAACCCTATTTTCCACGGAGTGTAACTCCCAAACTAAAACGACCCACAAGATGAATTTTTAACCACAGATACTTGGCTATGTTTTATCACTTGCATAGCAATTTCAGGATCTGAATCATTACAAATTTTTTTTTATAGCGAAAATGGTGAGATGACCTGTAAATAACATATCTTAGAAAGCACCATCAAAAGAATTTATCCTTCCTTGCATTTCGGCCTTCTTTTCTTCACTTTCCTCAGAATTTCAGATTATATATCCTTGGTTACCTCATTCACCTATAGATCTTCAATATCCTCAAGTGTTCCACACCAAAAATGCTCAAGAAGCTCTCACAAGAAGCTCTCCATCAATACTCCAAAATATATTCCCACAAGAAGCTCTCCATTGATCC
>ML787793.1:56896-138499 GCA_009831015.1 Picea engelmannii
ATTTTTCCAACAATGCATCATATACCAATGGAACCACATCGATCCATCTTCATCATGTATCAATGACAACTCATTGATCCATCTTCATCTATGCATTCTCATCAAGGACACTACATATTATATTACATAAATCATCAGTCAATAAATCCTTTGACATCAATCAATTAGTTGACATCAATCAATCAAACCATTGGCATCAATGCCAACATGATCCAACAGAATTCTCATTAACCGTTGTGAATAATGAATAATTTACACATGATATACTCTGTATAACTCAATGAGTTCGACTTGAGGTGAACCAAGTTGCCATAGTGGTGGTCTAGAGTGATCTTGACACACACCAACAATTATGGGAGTGAACTACCACCTATTCTAGTCTCTTAGGAAGTTATGGGAGTGAACGACCACTTAGTTGAGTTAACTAGTCAACTAGTCTTCAGTTAACTGACTGAACATAAAGTAGTGAGGAGTTAACTCAAGGAATCAAGGCTAATGTGTCACTCTGGTGATGATACCAAGGAAAGGTCAAATTATCACGGTGATGATCCCAATGTTGCATGGTGATGATCCCAATGCAACATCTAAACTCAACTCAACTAGTCAAACTAAAGTGTGAACTGAAAGAGAATATTCTCCAGATGGAATATTCTCTCCTAAAATATAGGAGATTGGATAATGACTAATTATGAATAATAAACAAATAAAAACCTTAGGAAAAAAAAATCCTAGGTGTGTGTGAAGTAACTCCAACACCCCCCCTGAAAATCACTATGGTGAAAATAAAGATTGGGTCCCGACAACGAGGCCATGTTAGGTACCCACGTACAAAATATATACTGAAAATAAAGTGAGGAAAGAGGGAAAAATTCATGGGGAAAATCCCCCCTCAAGGTACAATGTATGTAAAAATAAGAACTACAGTTGCTAGGCAACTGTGTCCTTCACTCCAAGACAACCTCACAGAGAATGAAATTTCTTCTTAGTGAAGGTCTTGGTGAAAATGTCTGCCGTCTATTCTGCTGAAGGACAAAACTATAAGTTGATGATCCCCTCGTGGGCTAAGTCCCATATGTAGTGCATGTGGATCTCGATGTGCTTCATCCACTGCCTCTGAACTGGATCTCTACAGAACTTGAGAGTGCTCTGGTTGTCACACCAGATGACGATCGACTGATGAAACTGAATGCCCAACTCAGTGAGAAAATGTTGTAGCCACATAGCCTGAATGGTTATGTTAACTACCCCTCTGTACTCTGCCTCGGCTGAAGATAGAGCAATGGAAACTTGCTTCTTTCTCGACCAACAGATAGGCACGAAACCAAGACTGAGTGAGTAACCAGATGCAGACTTGCAATCAATGCTATCGCCAGCCTAGTCAGAATCAGTAAACCCAATGAGATATAATGTAGAGTCTGCTGCATAATGAATCCCAAAGGTGATGGTGCCCTGTACGTATCGAAGGATACACTTTGTAGCTTTCCAATGTAGCTCATGTGGCTCCTGCATGAACCTGGAAACTGCACCAACTACATATGAGAGGTCTGGTCTGGAGTGTGTGAGATAGAACAAGCTCCACACTAGCTGTCTGTACAGTGTGTTGTCAACCAGTGGAGTCTCCCCACCATACTCAAGTTTGATTCTTGATAGAAAAGGAGTCGGAGTAGACTTGCAGTCTGTCATGTGAAATCTCTCAAGGAGATTTCATGCATACTTGGCTTGAGACAGTTTGATTCCTGATGCATCCTGACTGATATCAAGTCCAAGGAAGAAGTGTAGCGGACCCATGTCCATCATCAAAAACCTGTCATGTAGAATCCTCTTGACTGCAGCAATCGCTAAAGTTGAGAAATCGATGATCAACAAATCATCGACATACAAAACTAAAAGTAGAAGTGAATAAGCCGTCCTAAGAATGTATACATTCGAGTCTGATTTACAATGTACAAAGTTCTGTGACAACAGGTAGGAGTTCATCTTGGCATACCATGCCCTCAGAGCCTACTTGAGGCCATAAAGTGACTTCTTCAGTCGACAGACCAAAGATGAGTCTTGCATAAATCCCTGGGGATGATCCATGTAGATCTCCTCAGAGAGATCACTGTGAAGAAATGCATTCTTCACGTCCATCTTATGGACTTCCCATCCCTTGGCTGCCGCAATGGCAAGTGCCAATCGTATGGAATCCATATTCGCTACTGGAGCGAAGGTCTCATCATAGTCAATACCATGAACTTGGTGAAAGCCTTTGGCGACAAGCCTGGCTTTGTATCTGCTGATCTGTCCATCTGCTGTGCTCTTGGTCCTATAGAACCATCTGCATTTGACAAGTTTCCTCCCAAAAGGAAGGAGAACCAGATCCCAAGTTTGGTTCTCGAGGAGGGAGTTGTACTCCTCTTGCTTGGCAGATTCCCAAAAGGGATTTCCAGCAGCCTCGCCATAAGACCGTGGATAGGAAGATTGAACCATGAAAATATGCCTAGAGGGTAATGGTTTAGTGGCAGTGAGTGCAACAGGAGGCTCCTCGAAATCAGATCGAGTCCTCCTAGTATCGGTTGGATCACCGACGAGATCCCCTGCATCGTGAAGAGTAGTCTGTGCCCACTTGGGCCTCTGCTCTGGCTTTGCAACTACATCTAGATGCTCTGACTCTGAATCTGAATTTGAATCATCTGAGTCCTCTATATTAGAAATCTCATCTGAAGAAGAGTCGACATGTGCATGCTCATCATCTGGGACATGTGGAAGAGTGAAGGTGTCTACATGCGACTGCTGAGGTACATGGGAGACACTTTCCTTGAATTGGACATTGTGCTCAATGATGAGCCGGTATGAGGAAAGATCAATAATTCGATATACCTTCACATCATCGGGGTATCCAACAAAAATGCACTCAGTTCTATGTGGATCAAGTGCCTTCCTCTTTTCAGAGGGAATCCGGGCCCATGCACGAGAACCAAAAATGCGAAAGTGGGTCACTTCCAGTTTGAGGCCGCTCCAAGCCTCGTAGGGGGTCTTATCCTTGAAAGATCTATGGGGAGATCTATTTTGGATGTATGTTGCACAATTAAGTGCTTCGGCCCATAGTCTCTGTGGTAGTGACTTTGCATGCAACATTCAAGATGCCATCTCCTTTAGAGATCGGTTTTTCCGCTCAACAACTCTGTTTTGCTGCGGAGTGTAGGGAACTGTATGCTGCAACTGAATTATTGCCTCATGGAAAAGATTGTGGATATCATGATTCACATACTCTCCCCCATTATCAGTTCGGAGGACTTTGATCTTCTTTCCGGACTGTGTCTCAACCAAGGCTTTGAAATCTTTGAGGTGTTGAAAGACTTCTGATTTTTGCCTGAGAAAGTAGATCCATGTAAAACGTGAGAAATCATCAAAAAAAATGAGAAAAAACCTCGCTTTGCTGATTAGTGGATGCGGAAAAGGACCCATGAGGTCACTATGGATCATATCTAAAGGTGCGGAAGCTCGCTGAGACTTTCCCTTGTCGAATTTTTCTTGAGGGTGTTTTCCGAGAACACATCCCTCACATACTCCCTTGGAGAAATGGATGTCTGGTAGACCATAAACTAATTTGTGCTTGCTAAGCTGTTGCATGTATCTAAAATTCAAATGTCCAAACCTTTCATTCCATATCCTACTACTTTCATCAGCACGAGTAAGCAGTAAAGCAGAATCGGGTTCAATGAATTCAGAAAATGTATACAATCTAGACTGATGATTTACCTCACCGGTAGCAACCCTGGAGTTGGTTTTCATGCCGTATATGTCCACAGAATTTGGTGTGAATATGAATTTATTTCCAGTGCCAGAATTTTTCATCTGATACACAAAGAGAAGGTTGACAGAAATCTTGGGAACATGCAACACATTCTCGAAGCTTTCGTTGGTGAGTTCAATCCTTCCTTTGCCAGTGACTTTGACAGAAGAGTTCCCCCATTAGAATAGGAGGACCTTTGCATGCATCCAATGAAGAATATACTGCTTCTGAGGCAGCCATGTGATGTGATTCTCCTGAGTCTACGATCCAAGCATTGAGAGAGGAGTTGATGGCAATCAAGGCATGACTAGAATTGCCTTTCTTGGAATTCAGATCTCCTCGCTTCTTCTTCTTTGCACCCTCGGGGATGCGATCTCCAAGGTTGTTTTGCTGAAGTGTTTGAGACATCATATCTATTTGTTTTTTCATGCATGTGGATTTTGAATGGAATCCTTTGTGACAATATGTGCATTTATCTCCTTTTCTTCCCTTTTCTCCTTTGGATCCGGAGGCATCAATGAAGGGTTTTGTGTACCCTTCCTTCTTCGTATGTGCATGAGATTTATTCTTATATTTATATTTATATTTCTGATATTTGTGGCTTCCATCATGCACAATAAGTGCATGTGCCCTAGGGCCTTTGATTGTGCCCATGTTGATGAACTGGGTTCGCTCTTGTGTCAGGGATTCGATAAATTCCTCAAGAGAAGGCATCTTCCAAGTGGCCCCAGAGGTGAATCTGACAGTATGGAATATAAATATGAATACAAAGAATTCATGACCAATATTGGAGAGAATGGTGTGAACCATTTGTTTCTCCTCCTTCGATTTATCAACCCCGCAAGCTTTAAGTTGTGACAGTAAATCCTTGAATTTTGTAAAGAAATCTCGGATATTCTCGAAGATTTTTGGATCCAATGTGAGCAGCTCCACCTCCAGCATGTGTCCCTTCATCTCATCCTATTTTCCAAGCAGCCCTTCCAATATGGTCCAGGCTTCATTGGGAGTCTTACAGGAAGATATGTGAAAAATGAGATCAGGAGAAATAAGACTGCAAATTGTTCTGAGTGCCTCATCCATGTGATTTAAGTACTTGGATTTTTCTATGGCTGATGTCGGCTCTATATCTGTATTCATGGTTAACCTATACAACCCTCTGGATCGGAGATGTATGGCTATTTTTTCCTTCCATGCAAAATAGTTGCAAGGTGTAAGAATGAATTCTTTTTGGAATTCCATCTTTCCGCTGTCTTCAATCTTTTGTACCTGCAAAAATTTTGGTGTAGCTTTTTCTTAGAAGTCCATCAGCTCTGATACCATGTAAATGTGTTTAAATTTCATAGAATAGATCTATCTAAACAATAATACACACATTTTCAAAGAGAATTGGAGAAAGAAGAAGAAGGAGAGAA
Organism: Picea engelmannii; assembly: GCA_009831015.1. NCBI lineage: Eukaryota > Viridiplantae > Streptophyta > Pinopsida > Pinales > Pinaceae > Picea > Picea engelmannii. Next base: position 62,084 of record ML787793.1, read on the forward strand.
AGAATGGAAGAATTCTCATTAACTGTTGTGAATAATGAATAATTTACACATGATATACTCTATATAACTCAATGAGTTCGACTTGAGGTGAACCAATTCACCATAGTGGTGGTCTAGAGTGATCTAGACACACACCAACCGTTACGGGAGTGAACTGCCATCTATTCTAGTCTCTCAGGCAGTTACGGGAGTGAACGACCACCTAGTTGAGTTAACTAGTCAACTAGTCTTCAGTTAACTGACTGAACATAAAGTAGTGAGGAGTTAAATCAAGGAATAAAGGTTAATGCACCACTCTGGTGATGATACCAAGGAAAGGTCGAATTAGCATGGTGATGATCCCAATGTTTCATGGTGATAATCCCAATGCAACATCTAAACTCAACTCAACTAGTCTAACTGAAGTGTGAACTGAAAGAGAATATTCTCCAGGTGGAATATTCTCTCCTAAAATATAGGATATTGGATAATGACTAATTATGACTAATAAACAAATAAAAACCTTAGGAAAAATAAATCCTAGGTGTGTGTGAAGTAACTCCAACAAGATCCATCTCCTTTCCTCTCCATTTATTTTATAGGAAAATTCACAATGACATATGTCCCATGCGCAAATAATTAAATTTTTAATAATTTAAATAAATGATTATTCACCCACTACATGTGTCACACTATCCCCAAGTTGCACATGTTAATTCTATTTTTATTTTATTTATTTAGGAATTTTCCCTCACATTCCCCAATTTGTTCCTATTCTTCCTCTTAGTTGTCCCTCAGTTCCCCAATTCTTCATTTATTTTGTGTCCCCTAACTAGATTTTAGTTGGAGTTGGATCAAGAGTCTTCTTTTAGTTAGGATTAGTGGTAGAATGACTCAAGATGCTACTCTAAGTGGACCACCTATTCTCTCATGTTTTAATTTCTTTTTATTTAAAAATCCCTTTTATTATTTTCATGCACACATGTGCATATACCCACTTTATTCTTATTTCTTTTTCTACTTAACTCACTAGGATAATCTCCTTATTTATTTTTTACGGTTTAATTTAGTCAAACATCCCAGGCTTAGACTCTTGTTATATTTCTTAGTTTGTAATTTAACAATTAATTAATACTATGTTCTAAGAATGTCTAAATTTTTTTATTATGTTTTCTAGACCATATAGATTTTTATTGAGTCACAATTTAATTATGTGACGTGCCCTTCAAGACACACCTCCGTGCTTGAAGGGTGCCACTTGCCTTTGACTAGTTTGGAATTTTTTCCAACACTTGGAGTCAACACTCCACATGGTCGACCTTGTGAGAGACTAAGGGTTCTCTAAGGAATAAGGATTCCTCCTTATTGCGCGCCCCTTATGAGGTAATCCTTAGAGAACGACATCGTGGATATATCAAAATGAGGTAATCATTAACCATGAGTTAAGGTCATGGAGGGAGTGCTAGTAGGCTGTGGTAGGATGCTGCCACACCTCTCCCTCAACTATCTGGTTTCTGTGCATGACCCCTTTACTCCTTATGCGCATCGAATTAACAAGTGTCGTTGAGCCTGCATCCACTGACAAAAACATTTTCAATAACCCATATACATAAATTCCATACTGAAATCAATAATATTACATATGTGTGTAAATATAACACTCAAACCAAATACAAATCCGATCCCTGACTCAATCCAGAGTCCAAGGAAGTCTTTTGATGCCATCGACATCCTCAACCTGTCATGTATCCTGCACACTCAGGAAAACTTATCAAAAATACCTGTCAATATACATACATCTAGAATTTAACATATAATCACAATGACATCATAATATAACTCATTATCAAAGCATACTCATAATGTATCATAACCGGATCACTTTCTTGCAAGTGTCCTCAAATAATAAGTCAGTATAAAATGTGTTGAATGGAACTGGATGTTACATATACCCCTTCTTGTTTTAAACTTCGTCCCAAAGTTTGTACAATATCAATAATGGTAGAACTAAATGTGTCTGGCACAAATATACATATCTAATATATCAAACAAATAAGGAAACTATTGACGCATCTCATATGTGTCCTCCCATGTAGTCGAGTGTGGAATGTAGTTGTCCCACTAGACCTTGACCTGATCGACTATTCAACGCCGTAGCTATCGAGTGTGATGTTATAGTATGAATATTGACTCCACCATGAGAGCACCCTTGTACGACACCTACAAAGAACTCAATTCAATGACATGTGACGTATCTGAAATATAATGTCGAAAAAAATATATATGTAATACATCGTGCATACACCTCAAAGAATCGGGCAAGGCTAGTCGGTAATCCATGGGTTATTTCTCTTCCACAACCTCTAAAGGCCCCACAAACCTAGAAGATAGTTTATCACCCTTTCCAAAATTGATCCAACTCTTTTTCAATTTTACTCACAAGAAAACTCTATTGCCAACCTCATAACTGCAGTCAATGCGATGCGCATCAACATAACTCTTTTTCCAATCTTGCACCTATTTAATTCTTTGTCTTATAGTTCACATCTACTCTTCCATTTCTTGGATCACTTCCTGTCCCACTAGGACCCTATCCTCTATTCGATCCCAACTCATAGGTGTCCGACATGGTTGTTCATTAAGAAAATCAAACAGTGCCATATTTATCAAACTTTGATAGCTGTTGTTGTACGTGAATTCTACCAATGGTAAGAATTCTTCCCATCATTTCTGTTGATCCATTACATACATACACAACATATCCTATAAAATATGTTTCTTCCTTTCAATTTGACCATCTGTCTTAGGGTGATATGCCTTGATAAAATTCAATTGTGTTCCCACATCCTCTTGGAAACTAGTCCAAAATAGTCCAGTAAACACCAATGCTCGATCATATTTGATAATTCTTGGTACACCATGTAACCTCACAATCTCACCTAAAAAATCTCTAGCTATGTCCGATGCCTGATACGATGTACACTTTGGAATAAAGTGTGCACTCTTTATCAGAGTGTCAACGACCGCAAAAATAGAATCATGCCTCCTTGCTGTCAGTGGAAATCCAACAATAAATTCCATCGAAATGACTTTCCATTTCGATTCAAGAATCACATGTGACTGTAACAATCCCGCTATATGTCTATGTTCAACCTTTACTTGTTGACATTATAGACATCTTGCCACGTAATTAACAATGTCAGTCTTCATTCCTTTCTAGAAGAATAAAGGCTTAAGGTCCGTCTTCATCTCCACAACTCCGGGATGAGCCATGTATATTGCTCGATGAGATTCATTTAAAATCAAACTTCTTACTTCGTCGTTAGGTGGTACATAAACTTTGTTGTTATACTTCAACAATCCATCACTATCGAATGTATAGCCTTCATACTTGGGTACCATCATGGTATCTTTTTCGATATTATTCTTAACTTCTTTGTACCTGTCATTGTCTATCTGTAAATATATAATATTTTCTTGAATATTCATCTTAAGAGCTATTATTGAGAATATGCGTGGTCTTTGACTCAATGCATCTGCTACTTTGTTCACCATTCCTTCAATGTAAGTAATCTCGACGTCGTATTTGCTAAGTAGTTTTGACCAATGCCTTTGTCGTGTGTTCAAGTCACTCTGAGTAAAAATATGCCGCAATCCATAGTGATCAATCTTTAATTCAAATTTTTGTCCAATAAGATAATGTCTCCAAAATCTCAAGGCATAAACAATTGCTAATAACTCCAAATCGTGGGTTGTGTAATTCTCTTTATGCCTTCTTAATTTCCTTGAAATGTAAGTGATCCCTCAACTGTCTTGCATCAAAACTCCACCCAAACCTTCCTTGGATGCATCCATGCATACCAAGAATTCCTTTTCCAGGTTAGGGACCTTTAGTATCGGTGCTGTCGTTAATAACTCAAGCTTTTGAAATGCTTCAGCGCATTTCTATGACCATTTGAATTTCTTGTTTTTCTTATGCAATTTTGTAAATGGATTTTCTATCTTCGAAAAATCTTCTATGAAGCATTGGTAATAACTTGATAACCCCATAAAGCTATGCACTTCTTGTAAGTTCTTCAATGATGGCCATTCCATAATAGCCTCTACTTTCACTGGATTCACAACGATACCTTTCCTAAATATGATATGTCCCAAGTAATGAATCTTCGTCTGGTAAAACAAACATTTTGACAATTTTCTGTACAACTTGTTTTGTCTTAGACACTGTAAAATTGACCTCAAGTATTTGTTGTGATCTTCTTTCATTAGATAAAAAAATCAGTATTCCATTGATAAATACTTGTACAAACTTGTCCAAGTATTTGCGGAATACCCCATTCATTGAAATTATGAATACGCCCGGGGCATTCATCCGTTCAAACGGTAAAAAAGTAAACTTATAGTGTCCAAATATCATCTTAAATGCAGTCTTAGGGATATCTTCCTCCTTAATCCATAACTGATGATATCCCGATATCAAGTCAATATTTGAAAAAACCATTTATCCCTTCATCTGATCAAACAAATCGTCAATCCTTGGAAACATATACTGGTTCTTGATCATAGCTTTGTTCAATTGTCGATAGTCAATACAAAGCCTCCACGATCTATCCTTCTTTATCACAAAAACAATTGGCATACCCCACAGTGATACGCTTGGGCGTATAAGTCCCAAATCCAACAACCCCTTCAATTACATTTTCAACTCTTGCAATTCTGTTTTTTGCATCTGGTATGGAATTCTTGCAATAAGTTCAGTTCCAAGTTTCATATCTATGGTAAACTAGAGTTCTCTTTCTGGTGACAAACTTGGTAATTCCTCAAGAAATACATCAGCAAAATCCGATACTACATAAGTATTTTCTAATCCTTCTGTTTCACCCTTTTCGTTAAGCACTAAGATGACATATTTCTTACACCCCTTGCACATAATTTTATGTAATTGTAAGGAAGAAATAAACCTCAATGACACTCCTTGGTTTCTTCCTACAATTACTCTACTCTGTCCCAAATAATTTGTTAAACTTAACCGTTTCTTCTTTCAATTAAGTATTGCATCGGGCTATTCTAACCAATCCATTTTGATCACTATATTGTAATATCACAAGATTGTAACATACATGTTTACACTTGTTACAAAGTCACCCAGGTTAATGCTACAATCCTTAACCTTTCCTCCAACATTTTGCTTGGCATCAGATGCCATTTCCAGATGTCTAAACTCATCTTGTTCGATTGACTTCACCTTAATTATTTTAAGAGCAACACTAGATATAAAAATTTCAGTAGCTCCTAGATCTGTTAAAATACTAAAATGTTGATCGATGATCATACCTGACGTCTTGAGAATGGTGGACAGATGCTCGACCTAACGGTTATTCACCGCTACATGTATCTTGTGGGCCTTGCCAAAATATCCAACTTTCATAGGTCCTGATGATCCAACAACTCTTTCCTTCTCAATAGGACAGTCTCTCTAGTAATTTGGATCTCCACATGTTGAACATCCATTCTTCAATCTAGTGCTCCTAGTCCCAGAAGTAGAAGCTGCCGACCTAGGAGTCTGTTGTACTGGTCTTTTCTGTGGACCAAGTCTAAACTGCTACTGCTGCTGTGGATGACGCTACTACTATTGCTGTTGTGGTGCTCAGTAAGGAGTCCTCTATGGAGGATTTTTTCATCACGGTGTTGAGAACACAGGTCCTCTAGGCATATCACGGTACCGAGAAGTTTGTCTAACTGGTGTCTAATGCTTCCATGCTCCTAATGGTGCATGTCCAGTTTTTCTGGAAGGAGTCCTGCCCTGACCCCCACTATTCAAATCTTCTTCAACAATGATATCCTTCTGAATTGCATCATGCAATATCTGAGGAATCAATATCCTCACTTTCACAGAGATGTTGAAGTTGAGGCCGAACACAAACTTGTTAACCTTTAGTTTCTGAATGTTTAGATGTGGAGCATATATAAGTAGCTCCATGTACCTAGCCTTATACTCTGGTATCATATGACTACCCTGTCGTAAGGCATTGAACTCATTAAGATAACACTCAATGAATTCATTGGAAAAGGACCTCTCCCAGAATCGTTCCTCGAACAATTCCCATGATATGTCTTCAACGACTATGTTTAGTTAAGGTAAGAATGTCTTCCACCAAAGAATAGAACTCCCTTTCAGTTGAAATACTTCCATGTGACATTTCATGTTGGAGGTGTAATCGTTCAGTGCAAAGCACATCACCATGTTCTCCAACCATGCCTCGACGACTAAGCCATCTTTGGCACCCCAAAATTTAGAAAATTTCACTTTCTCGAGTTCTTTGTGTATACTACAACTACTTGTTGGAGTGCTTTGTGAACCATCATTGCACACAAACTCTCTTCCATCATCTCGATCTAGGTGGTTTATCAATGCCTTTGGCATCCTTTGGAAGGATCTCATCATACCTACCACATCTCCCACAATAACCTATTCTTGCTCAGTAGTCTGATCCTCTCCTAGTAGAGTAGATCCCTCCTGTGTGGATGCTCTAGGAGGAAGCATACCTCTTCCTCTCACATCACATCGTTTACTCATCCTACTTCCTCTGACCATAATACCTATAATGAACAAATCCAAATTTGTATTAGTGATACATGTTTAACTATAAAACATAACAGTGGAAGGCGTAACAGGTCCGTTGTCGCAGAGTTGAACCTCACTATGATACCATATGTAACATCTCTCCTTTACAACACAAGTTAAGCTAAGCTATCAAGCAATTTTTTTTTTTTATACACAATGAAAGGTAACAATCAAGAATGATCCATCTAATAAGTATGAACAAATTACACATTAATACCTACTCTATTACTGTACTTAATCTAGGTCCTTAATTTATAACGAGGCAACATACAAGTTTAATAATACATTTACATGGAATACAAATGTGCATTTGAGCTTCAATCATAAGAAAAACTATGAAGTACATAAAAACTATACACTATTTAGAGGCTATACATTTTGCGCAAAATTTAAGTGTTTACGCGCTAAATCAATTGAGCTAGAAACTCAAGACCAAAGTATTCCAAATTTCCTTCTAGATTTTAAATTCAAGTCAATCAAATTCAGTGATCATTACAAGTTCTAATTACCAATAACATGTACTAATCATTAATAAGTGTAGGTGTAAGCCTCGTACCAATCAATTATATGGTGCTTCTAGCGTTCATTTCTATTAATTCTTTTATTCTACTTTTGATAACTTGCTCGGAGTAAGGAAATATAATCCTTTCTTCCCATTACATCTATAACCTCCTAAATTTTTGAAGTTCGAAATTAATCCAACACAATTATTCAATCATATTAGTTTGGGTTCTATGGTACTCATGTTAATAATACTAATGTACTAACGAATTTGTACATATATATAAAGTAAACATTATCTTCATTCAATATAAACTCATCATAATTAGACATATATTAATACATAATTCTTATACCATCAAATGACTCGTTAATATTAATTAAGTGAATCATTGTATTTATACAAGGATCATAATTGTTTTATGACCAATTAGGTATAACCTATTACTTAATCTCTCGAAGGATTCTCTACTGGAGGAAGTTTAACTAAAGTAACCTTCACTAAATCATAAATGAATATCCAACTCGCTTAGGTATCGGTCTTACTGAAGTTATTCCGCGTAAGTAGGGAGTAACTTATTTATTATCGTATCGTTAAGTGGCAATCCAAAATTCGGCAAGAAACGATAATGGGTCTATCACTTGGTTGACTGAAAGTGCCAACCACTCGGTAGCTGCAACAAAAGTGTAGTACACATCCAACTGTTAAGTAATTCATCCATTTGACATAACGAAATAATTTTGGAACTTTTAAATTCTACAGTAATACTATGTATACATATTTTTAAAGGATTGATCTATTAACATATTTCGTCCTTCAATATTGAAAGGATTTATAATATTATGAATATTTCCTGTGTTTATTGAATATAAAGGTTGAATCTATTATTATTGGTTTAGTTTATAACTTATTAACTATCACTATCTACACAAAGCACATTTCTAGTTCCTCACTAACATAACTCTATATTATATACATGGATAATAGAACATTGCGAATCGAACAATACTGAAATTAAACTTCATGCTTGTAACATTTCACGAATTATACAAATACTCATTCTGAAGGAAAACTAAAATAATATTACTACAACTTGGACGTGTTCAAGAAAATTTCGAAGGGAATAAATGTGTGCCTTTTAAAAATAAGCAACACAATTCTAGATGAAAATTCATGACAAAAAATCGAATTTTCTAATTAACCCTTCAACCATAATGTACATATTTACAAGATGCAGAATAATTTTATTCTCCAATTAATCTGAACATTGTATAAGAAAAATTTAGAAAAACTAGTAATGAAATACCGTAACCAAAAGCCTTGTGAAAAACTTGAAGTTGATTTCCAGTTGGAAATTGCGCAAAGTCCAATCTCTCATTTGCTAATCCCAAAATTCACCAATACCTTCCAACCAATGCTAGGGTAATCTTCTTCCCCCTTAGCCCCCCAAGCCGCAAAGGGGTCACACACAAAAACCATAAACCAATAGCACCAAATTTGCCTCACAAGGAAGAGCTTCCACTCTTTTCCAAGTTTGGAACCCAACTCTCAACAAGTAAACTAGTTCAGAAAAAAATTGTTAGCATAAAAATACTTTTCCAAGTGAGATCCATATCCTTTCCTCTCCATTTCTTTTATAGGAAAATTCCCAATGACACACGTCCTCATGCACAAATAATTAAATTTTTAATAATTTAAATAAAAGATTATTCATCCACTACATGTGTCACACTCTCCCCAAATTTCAAATGTTAATTCCCTTTTTATTTGATTTATTTATGCATTTTCCTTCACATTCCTCAATTTGTTCCTCTTAGTTGTCCCTTAGTTCTCCAATTATTCATTTATTTTGTGTCCCCTAACTAGATTTTAGTTGGAGTTGGATTATGAGTCTTCTTTTAGTTAGGATTAGTGGTAGATTGACTAAAGATGCTACTCTAGGTGGACCACCTATTCTCTCATGTTTTAATTTCTTTTTATTTAAAAATCTCTTTTATTATTTTCATGCACAGATGTGCATATACCCACCTTATTCTTATTTCTTTATTTACTTAACTCACTAGTCTAATCCCATTATTTCATTTTTATGGTTTAATTTAGTTAAACATCTTAGGCTTAGAATCTTGTTATATTTCTTAGTTTGTAATTTAATAAATAATTAATACTCTGTTCTAACAATGTCTAAATATTTTTATTATGTTTTCTAGACCATCTAGATTTTTATGGACTCACAATTTAATTATGCGACGTGCCCTTCAAGATGCATCTAGATTTGTAATGTCCCCTGCACCCAAGCTGGGAAATGCCACTACAATTATGCTCTGAAACATACCCAACCTCCCACAGACCGAGCATGCCATAGCAAGAACTCACCTCTTGGCTGATTTCGAAACTCTAATAACAATTAATTAATAAAAGAAGCATGAAATACATACATGTAATGATCAATATTCATACCACACCATAGAAGACATGCACAATATACCCTGCACAACATTAACTGACAAGCATACATATTATAGGTACAAATCTCAGGTATAATAATTTGATACACACCGGAAATAAATACACAAGTAAGGGAAACCATAACATAGATCACTTATCTTTTATAAAAGAAGACACCAACTGGTTGCAGACCAAGGACGTTCCACCCAACCATAGAAAATACTGTTCCAAGTCTCAACAACAATGTCACCCTCGAGCCAGGGCTATGAATCCAGAAAGATGGTTCCAAAGTGTTACTTGGATTCCCAAACCAGTCAACACTCAATATATCACATGCTTCTCTAGCACTCACAACAATCCAAGTACCCAGCTCTATTCTACCCATCCTACACTGCCCAAGAGAATGGACCTCCACCCTTCTCTGCCACGCAGTGCCTCAGTAAGTCCCTCTCCTTTTAGGGCTCCAGTGAAACTGGTCCATAATATCCATGCTGGGACTCTTAGGACTCACAACTGTGATCAAAGATGAATAGATGCAAAGAATCTCAGACATGCAGGCCTCCAATCATGGCTGGATTACACCAACAATATCTATAGCCAACAACTGTGGATGTTCTTCAACATTTCATCTTCCTTTCCCAATCCAAGACATGAAAATGAGGAAAGATGAGTGAGTGAAGGAATGAATGGAGTGCAGACTCCACAAGAGAGGATGAACAGTGAAAAAATTGGGTGAATGAACTCGTGAGGTAACCAACAATAGCACCAGAATGGAGATAGGAAAGAGAGTGCACGAATGACCAAAACAAATGAGAGAATTTTCCAACAGGAAAACCCCTTCCACAGACCAGGGACATGTTTTTGTAATTTGTGGGGATCAAGAACCTCTTGGCCTTCCCCCAAGAGCTCACATAACTGATTCCCCCCCCATTACACAAAATGGGTAATATAAATCAAATAAGCACTTAGCCCCTCAATCCCCCTCGCTTGTGGAATCATATCCCCCTATAACTCTAGTCCTTATCCGTCTAGCAACCAACAATGTATTTATTATTAATAATGATAAAAACATTACATTTCTTAGGCACACCGGCCTTTTCATATTTGTTTCGGCACTTTGGCCTCTCAACAATGTAACAATACATTAATTAATATGGGGGCTCAAAACCTGGGGTATTACATCCTCTCCCCCTTATTTTGTCACTGTCCTCAGTGCATATACAAAATATGAATCAAAATTCCAAAATTTATTCAAAAAGCTATATGTAGTCTGCCCACATGGCATCTTTAGGCTCCCAGGTAGCATCTTTAGGACCATAGCAGGTCCACTGAACTTTTACTAGCTCTATAACTCGATTTCGAAGCATTTTGAATTTTCTGTCCAGTATTCGCACTAGCTGGACCTGAAAGTCTCCCTCTGCCTCTATCTGAATCAGATGCCAATCAATAACATGGTTAGGATCATGTACATATTTCTTTAGCAAAGAGACATGAAATGCATTATGCACTTTCATGGAAATAGACAATGCAAGTATGTATGAAACTGACCCTATTCTGTCCAATATCTCAAATGGACCACAGAATCTGGTTGCTATCTTTGTACAACTACCCAAATTCAAAGAGCTCATCTTGGGATTTAATTTCAAAAGAACATGCTCTCCTACTTTAAGTTCTCTTTCTGTCCTATTCTTTTTGGCATAAACCTTTTGCCTATCTTGAGCTACCTTTAAATTCTGCTTAATCTTAACCATCCGGTCTTCTATCTCCTTGAGCAACTCTAGACCAAGTACCACTCTATATGCTGGGTTGTCCCAACTCATTGGAGTATTGCATTTTCTACCATACAAGGCTTCAAATGGGCTCATATTCAATGAATCTTGATACCCATTCTTATAGGCAAACTTAACCAAGTGCATGTAATGTTCCCACTTAGATGTCTTATCCATCACATACATTCTTAACATGTCTTCAATTACTCGGTTGAACCTCTCTATCTACCCATCTGAATGCGGATGGTATGTTGTGCTAAAGTTCATATTTGTACCAAATCCTTTAAATAATCCCTTCTAGAAACTTGAAGTAAACTTAGTGTCTCTGTCAGAGGCAATTGTCCTAGGTGTCCAATGCAACCTAGCAATTTCCCTCATGTAAATTTCTACAATATTAGCTGCTGCATGAATTGTTTTTACAGGAAAAAAATGAGCAAGTTTTGTCAATTTATCAACCACTACCATGATTGAATCGTGTTTCCTTGCTGTCCTAGGAAATTTAGTTATAGAGTAAATGGTTATCACTTCCCATTTCTTCTCTGGAATTGGTAATGGATGTAGCAAACCCGCTGGGTGTCTATGCTCAAATTTTACTCTTTGACATTCCATACATCTGGCGATGTAATCAACAACATTCTTCTTCATCCCCGACCAAAATAATTGGCTTCTTACTGCTGTAATTATTTTTGGTAACCGAGATGTCCAACATATGGAACATTATGCATTTCCTTTAATACCAAATTCCTAAGTTCTCCGGAACTAGGAAAATAAATTCTATTTTTATGCATAAGTAGTCCATCTTCCTTCATCTCATACTCTTTCATTTTCTGTTGTACCTCCTCTTGCTGCAAGATTTCCTTTACCTATAGGTAATGATGATTTGTAACAACAACATCTAAAATTATGCTCTTCAAGTCCGACTGATGCATACTGACAATTGTAGCATGCATGATATGCACTCTTCTACTAAATGCATCGACAACTTGATTTTCTTTTCCTTTGATATGCTTTCTATCAAAGTCGTATTCACTTAAAAGTTCCAACCATCTTGTTTTCCTAGAATTCAAAGTTGGTTGATCAAAAATATACTTCAAACCACTGTGGTTTGTTCTTAATTCAAATCTCTTTCCCATGAGATAATGCCTCTACATGTTCAATGCATGAACAATTACAACAAGCTCCAAGTCATGTGTGGCATAGTTCCTCTCATGCTATTTAAGCTTTCTGGAACCATAACAAATGACATGCCCATTTTGAGTGAGAACTCCACCAAGTCCTTCCCTGCATGCATCTGTACATAGCACAAAATTCTCATTTGGGTCAACAACCTTCAAAATAGGTGCACTAGTAAGTAATTCCTTCAACGAATTAAATTTTTCTTCACATTTTGCTGTCCATTCAAATTTAATTCCTTTCTTTTGCAAAGAAGTGATGGGATGAGAAATCTTAGAGAACCCCGCTATAAATCTTCTGTAGTAACCAACTAACCCCATAAAAGATCGGAATTTTGAAACATTCCTAGGTGCTGGACATCCTCTAATGGCTTCAATATTCTTAGGATCTACTGTTATACCCCATTTTGAAATAATGTTTCCTAAGTAATGGATCTGTTCTTGATAAAAAAGAACACTTACTTATCTTGGCATACAACCGATGTTCTCTCAACACTTGCAATACCAATCTTAGGTGATGTTCATGCTCCTCCTCAGACATAGAATAAACAAGTATGTCATCCAGGAATAATATGACAAACTTATTCAAGTAATTTCTAAATATGCCATTCATTAATCACATAAAGACAACTGGTGCATTGGACAATCCAAATGGCACCACTACAAAGTCATAATTCCCATACCTAGTTCTAAAGGCTGTCTTATGGATGTCTTCTTCCTTGATTCTTATTTGATGGTATCCCGATCTCAAGTCTATATTTGAAAATATCTTTTCTTCTCTTAGCTGATCAAAGAGGTAATCAATTCTGGGTAGAGGATAATTGTTCTTTATAATAGACTTATTCAGCTGTCGAAAGTCAATACACCACCTCAAGGTTCCATCGTTCTTTTTGACAAAGAGTACTGGTGCTCCCCAAGGTAAAACACTTGGGCATATGTACCCTTTCTTCAATAGTTCCTCCAACTGCATTTGTAATTATTTTAACTCGGGCGTACTCATTCTGTAAGGTGTTTTTGACACTGGGGCAGCTCCTAGCACTAGATCAATAGAAAAATCTATTTCCCTTTTTGGTGGCAACCCTGGTATTTCTTGGAATACATCCTCAAATTCTTGTAGTATCTAGAAATATTCAAGGCTTGGACCCTTTTCCTTTTCTGGCTCATCTACATGGGCTGCATACAATTGACAACCTTTTCTGAAACATCTCTTTAGCTGTAAGTTTGAAATCTCCCTTATAGAGATTTATTAATATAACTACCTCTAGGACAACATGATGCTTTTCCACATAATCCATTCCAATTAGAATATCATAAGATCCCAATGGTATGATATTTAGATCAACACTAGTATTCACACCATTAAGACTTATGGAACAACTTCTGACCATATCATGGATTCTCCTTTTGGTTCCAGTGGCTAGTTGAACCAAACTTGATTTCCCAAGCTTACCTTTCTCCAAATGTAATCTATCCACTATTTTAGGATCAATGTAATAATGAATTGCTCATGAATTAATTAAAATAACAACAGACTGATTTAATCTTACCTTCCACCTCGATCATGTTGGATTTGTATTCTGCTTGTCGATCATCTAAGGCTGCATAAATCCTTCCCATGTCTTCAACTATTGTAGCCTCTTGGATGTTGTGTACAGTCTTTACTCTATCCTTTCTATGTGGGAAATCCTTGTACAAGTGATCTTACTTGCATCCCCAACATTGGATCGATGGTCTTTCCCTTTTTCCCAAGGAGTCTTCTTCCTTGGAATCATCCTTACCATAATGGTCTTGATGATTTTTATTAGACTCATTTCTATTGAAAGGAGGTTTGAATCCCTTCCTCCTCTGATCAAAATTATTATTCTTGTACTTTCAAGATTTTTTCATGGACTCTATGCTCTGGCCTTGCTCATACAAGTATTTATCCTTCCTGACAACCCCAGTCAAGGTCTTGGGCTCATCATACCGAATATTTTCTTTATAAAAGGCTAGAAATCCACTCAAAAACCTCTATATTTTCACCTTTTCATCGTTTATAAACCAACATATTTTAACAACCCCAAGAACTTATTCTCATATTCTTCCATGGTCATGCTTCCCAGCCTAATTTCAAAGAACTCCTGCATTTTCTTGTCATAAGAATGCTTTGAGAGTACTCCTTTTGGAAATACTTCTATACTTTCTTCCAAGTGATCATATTCTCATTAATATGTTCAACTTGCTTCAGTTCATCCCACCACATTGCAGCTTTTCCATGTAAGTGGTAGGGGAAAATTCTGGCTTCTAGATTGGATGAATAGTTATGCAATTGGAAATATTTCATTATTCCAAGCAATCAGGCTTCTACATTGTCTTCCCTTTCTCTTTCACCATCAAAGGATGGTGGCTTGAGATTTTTCATCTCTCCTTGCAATCTATCCACCTCATGTCTGCTTCTTTGGTGCCTAACATGAGACACCTCTGGAATGCTTAAGGAATATTCAGATGCATAAAAATTTCTTGCTGAGTAAGGAGGTGAGTGGTGTTTATGAGCTTTGCTAGCACTTCTGGAATAACCTGCTCTTCCATGATCATCTCTTCTTTCATGACACCTGCCTTATTCCTCTTGATTTGAGCCATTATTGGCTTGAACTTGCAAAGATTTAAGCTCTGCAACACTCGATAATTTATCTTACTTTTCTGTCTCATCAACCTCTTGTTGTCTACCTTGTAGCTCTGTACTTCTATTTTCAGGCTCTTCACAGTTTCTAGCAATGTTTCTTGCTCCCCTTGGCTCTTGTGTATGTTGGATTCTGTCTTTGCATTGCCAATTCTGGTATTCTAGACTTCGACCTATTTATCGTGGCTAGAGGCTCCCTTTCCTTCTTCCATTTCTTTAATTTACATTCTTAGCTGATAAGCTTAAATCCCTTAATTCTGGAAAATGTGCAAGTGACCATTTTGTTAGAATTAAGCATATGATACAAAAAAATGTCAATAATGCTACAGATCCTTTCAATTTGTGAAGAATATATATAAATAACACGTCCATGTTATCCCTGGGCCAATACAGAAATCAATTCTGCATATGCGCTTCCTTCAAACCACTTTCCCAAGTGACCATGGCCAAATCCCTCTTGGATATTTTTTGTGTTAGAATTACTATATCTAAGATTGTGTGGTTTAAAATCGATCGATGGATGAGATTGATGGTCAACATGAGCTCTGAGACTCTGGGATTTTGGAGTTATGGACTGTCCACACTCTCAACTCATGCAAGATCTGTTGCCATGTATCCTGTCCCGCTCAATGACTAGGATTTCCTTCGCATATACGAGCTTCGTGTCTTTCCCAAGAACCTCTCCATAGATCTTCCAGAGTGCCACAATGTCAGAGGTCCTCTCCTTCCTCCACATATCACCTCCCAATCAACGATGGATATTAACTCCAGCCTTCAGGAGTTATTGACTCAAAGCAACCTGCAAATCAAATTTCCCAGAGTACCACATATCCAGACCTTGGGATCTTGCACCACGTGTCTACTATAATCAATGGCTAAGACAGACTCCGACCTTCTGGAATCCTCAACCCCAACTACTTATGCCTTGAATCCTATGGAGTGCCAAGTCTCCATACTATGGGATCTACTTCCACGTGTCCTCTCCCGATTAATGGTGAGGATTTACTCCTCTCTTTAGAGATTCAGGGGTTTCACCTTCATCACACTTTGTTCCTTTAGAACACCAAACTGGTGAACTCCTAGATTCTTCATCGGTAACTAATCACCAAGGGGTGCCACATGGAAGAAAATAAGGCTTGGACACGTGGCACTGTTTGATGGGTGACACGTTTCATATAGTAACTGGAACAAATGGTCTTTGAAAAACATGAAACACGGTGACACATGGAAATAATCAAGTGTGTCCATGTCACCCTATGTGACATCAACATGCCACGTCACCCTAGGTGACGTCAGCATGCCACATCACTCTAGTGCCTCACAACTTCGAAACTTCAGAACTTCAGAACTTAATGAGACTTCTCCACACTACACCACAAATCCCCTGAACACCAAACCCTTGAATCGAATGATCTTTGGACACGTGTCCTTAAAACAAAATGGTCCATATTTACTCCGGAGTTCAGGACTTCAGAGGTTTTCTGTTGATCCTCGACCATCAACCATTGACAATAAGAGATTTTCTTTGTCCGAGAAAAAATAAAAACTTCACTAGAATCTGTCGATCCCCAACCATCGGTCATCGAAGATCAAAGATTTTCCTTGGTCGATATTCAACCCTTCACCCAATTCCCCAATTCCTAACCATCGACCGTCGATGATTTTCATTGGAAAAATTCCACACTTAGAATTTTTGACAAAATCATAGGTGAATCTGGGCCGTTGATCTTTTAGCCAAGATGATCTTAATCGTTGACTTTCTCCAACTCCTCAAACAACCGAAATGAATACGAATTGTCGATGTTCCTCATTTTTCAAATCACCATATCAATCCCAAACATCGATTTGGTAATTTTGCCAAACTTTGTCCAACATTATAGTGGCCATTAAAAATCAAATTGTTTCGACCTTCTAAGTTGAATTCGGCTTCACAACTCTACAGATAAAATCCATTAACTTCTTAAACCATCCTGGAATTATTCAAACTTATATCCGTTCACGAATTTGGGGGATTTCACTCCAACACTTCCACCATTTTCCCCCAAATTCACACACACACACACACACACAATCTGTGACAATGAATCTTCCCGATTCACACTTGTTCTGGCCCATAACAGTCTGATGTTTGAACTAGAAGCTCTGATACCAATTTTTAACATCCCCAACAACCCAATCTGAGAAATGCCACTACAATTATGCTCTAAAACATACCCAACCTCCCATAGGCCGGGCACACCACACCAAGAACGCACCTCTTGGATGATTTCGAACATCTGATAACAATTAATTAATAAAGAATAATGAAATACATACATGCAATGATCAAGATTCATACCACAACATAGAAGACATGCACAATATACCATGCACAACATTAATTAACAATCATGCATGTCATAGGTACAAATCTTAGTTATAATAATTTGATACACAACGAAAATAAATAAATAAGCAAGGGAAACCATAACATAAAGAACTTATATTTTATAAAATAAGACACCAACTGGATGCATACCAAGGACGTTCCAACCAACTGTAGACATTATTGTTCCAAGTCTCAACAATAATGTCACCCCCGAGCCAGGGCTATGAATCCACAAGGAGAGTTCCAGAGTGTTACTTGGCTTCCCAAACCAGCCAACACTCAAGCTCTCACATGATTCTCCAACACTCACAACAATCCAAGTACCCATCTCTCTTCTACCCAGCCCGCACCACCCAAGAGAATGGACCTCCACCCTTCTCTGCCACACAGTCCCTCAGGAAGTCCCTCTCCTTCTAGGGATCCAATGCAACTGGTCCAGAATCTCCATGTTGGGACTCTTAGGATGCACAACTGTGATCAAAGTTGATCACATGACAATCATCTCAGACATGCAGGCCTCCAATCATGGATGTATTACACCAAAAATCTCTACATCCAACAACCACGGGTGTTCTTCAACAATTCATCTTCCTTTCCCAATCCAAGACATGAAAATGAGGAAATATGAGTGGGTGAAGGAATGAATGGAGTGCAGAATCCATGAGAGAGGATGAACAATGAAAAAATTAGGGGAATGAACTCTTGAGGTGATCAACAACAACACTAGAATGGAGATGAGAAAGAGAGTGAGCGAATGACCAAAAATAATGAGAGAATTTTCCAATGGGAGAAACCCTTCCACAGACCATGGAAGATTTTTGTAATTCGTGGGGATCAAGAACCTATTGGCCTTCCCCCAAGAGCCCACGTATCTGATTCCTCCCCCCCCATTGCACAAAATGGGTCATATAAAATAAATAATCAATTAGCCTCTCAATCCCCCTCTCTTGTGGAATCATAGCCCCCTATAACTCTAGTCCTTATCCATCTAGCAACCAACGATGTATTTATTATTAATAATGACCAAAACATTACATTTCTTAGGCACACTGGCCTTTTCATAATTGTTTGAGCACTCTGGACTCTCAACAATGTAATAATACATTACTTAATATGGGGGCTCAAAACCAGGGGTGTTACACTCTAGGGGGACCACCTATTCTCTCATGTTTTAATTTCTTTTTATTTAAAAATCCCTTTTATTATTTTCATGCACACATGTGCATCTACCCACTTTATTATTATTTCTTTATTTACTTAACTCACTAGTCTAATCCCATTATTTCCTTTTTATGGTTTAATTTAGTTAAACATATTAGTCATAGAATCTTGCTAGATTTCTTAGTTTGTAATTTAATAAATAATTAATACTCTGTTCTAACAATGTCTAAACATTTTTATTATGTTTTCTAGACCATCTAGATTTAATAAATAATTAATGCTCTATTATAACAATGTCTAAACATTTTTATTATGTTTTCTAGACCATCAAGATTTTTATTGACTCACAATTTAATTATGCAACGTGCCCTTCAAGATGCACCTCCGTGTTCTAAGGGTGCCACTCACCTTTGACTAGTTTGGAAGTTTGTCCGACACTTGGGGTCAACACTCCACATGGTCGACCTTGTGAGAGACTAAGGGTTTTCTAAGGAATAAGGATTCCGCCTTATTGCGCATCCCTTAGAATTCATCGTGAGCAACTTTCTAGTCAGTATACCCTCATGGAATTGTGGACATATCAGAACGAGGTAATCATTAACCATGCATTTAGGTCACAACGAGAGTGCTAGTAGGATGTTGTTAAGAACCAAATAGATGAATACAAAATATCACAATAGATCCAAAGATATCTGAATACAATCACCACACAAGATCTATGAAACCATATAGAAAACCACAACTTTATTATATCAAACCCTTGAGGTAGGGCAACACCATACAATGGATTCTATTATGGAAGGGATCCTCTCCTGTTCACTTGCCTCTTTGAGGGGGCATCCTCCTATTGAGCTTCAGCTCCAAATACAATACTTCTCTTCATGTCTCATTACATTGCTTGAACTCCTTTATATAGTGCTACCATCACCTAAGAACATTCTAGAGGAGGAATATTCTAGAAGTAGAACCTTCTAAGAAGTCCTCTTACATTTATTATATCTAACTACCATAGTCGGTCTTATTTACTAATATAGTGGACCTAGTCCACCTTACATTGAATGACCTCCACTATTATCACTATGGACCCTCTGCCCCTCCCCCACTACCTCTCTAGCTACCTTACAGATGTGGCAGGGATGCTGCCACACATCTCCCTCAACTGTCTGGTTTCTATGCATGACCCCTTTACTCATTATGTTAGTCATATTAGCAAACGTCGCTGAGCTTGCATCCACTGACAAGAACACTGTCAATAATACATATACATAACATCCATACTAAAATCAATCATATTACATATGCGTGTAAATATAACACTCAAACCAAATACAAATAAATTCCCTGACTCAATCCGGAGTCCAAGGAAGTCCGTTGATGCCATCGACATCCTCAACCTGTCATGTATCCTGCACACTCAGGAGAACTCATCAATAATACTCGTCAATATACATACATCTATAATTAAACATATAATCACAATGAAAACATAATATAACTCATAATCAAAGAATACTCATAATGTATCATAACCAGATCACTTGCTCACAAGTGTCCTCAAAGTATAATTCATTATAAAATGTGCTCAGTACATGAGAGTGATGGTCATGTACAAATTATTTCTTATGCGATACTACTCGAAGGGTACCCATAGGGGTTACAGAGGCTTCCAACAAGGTGAAACGTTTGTTTCTAAGTAACACCGTTAAACCACCTATATTTCCTACATGTAGTCTTCCCAACCATAGTTTTACTCGTTGAACGATAGATCTTTGTGCTTTAAATACGTCGACAATACATGTCTCTACCTTGAAAAATGTTTTTCCATAGTTTCCATAGAGGAAAGATCTCTGATACCACTTGTAAGGTACCATATATATTAGAATGAGCAAAAACATAAATATGGTAACAAATACTAGAGGAACAACAAAATAATGAGAATAACAATACCAACAATAATACCTTTATTGAATGAAATCAATGTTCACTTTCCTCTTCAAGGAGACCTCCATAAAAGCAGAGCTCTATTACAATAATTCTTGAGACAAGTCTTTCTCATGCCTTCTACTCTTATTTATACTAATTCTATGTTCCAAAGAAAATTCTAGAGCAATATCTTTCTAGAAGTGGAAGCTTATATTAAGTCTTCTTACATCAGACTTGTTCACATTATTTAATATGTCTTGTAGACTAATCTCGATGTTTATTACATAGAAATTATATTATTCTACCTACGTAAAGGGTTAGGGAGGTTAGGTCCCTAACACTCTTTGTTTGTCTTCTTTAAGTTTTGTTGTACATTGGTGTTCTGATTTGGGCTTTTGGAATTCCTTAATCACATCCCTCCTTATCTTAGCGTAAGTCCTTGTTTAGTTTGGGAGAATATTCATGTTGTACTTCTTGTACCATTACATCGTGCAATCCCTAAATGTGGTCTCAAATTGTGTGATATTCACATCATCATTTATAATATTGTTCACTACCCATTCTACCTCGCATAACAAATAGTGCTTCTTTTCATCATCCTTCTAAGTCCCTTATAATGGAGGAAGTCTTATTGCAATATCAATTATAGTTCTTACCATTGATAAATTTGAGTTCTTTTCTACTGGGTTTCTTCTTCCTAGTCATGCGAGTCTTTGTTGAACTATTACTTTTATTTCTAATTCTACTAAAATTTCTCCTTCCATTATTAATGCATGAATAAGGGGTGGTTCAAAGAGGGGGTTTCACCAACGCATTTCTTTGGACCTAGAGGGTTCTCATAATAGGGGAATTTTGAAGGAAAAAATGGGTCTCAAAACAAAAAAAAATGTACTTTAAAATGAACTTTACAAGAACCAATAACATTTTAGAGGATGGCATCATCCCAAATGGTTGAGTTGTCATTGCTTTAGCTAAATATGATTATTTGTCACTTGTTTCGGGGAAAACTCCTCTACAGTAGTGGGATTACTACAAAATATCAATGACCATATAAGAATCAAATTCCATAAAAAGTACTAAGCACATATATAATAACTGAATTCCAAAGAAATAACTAACTATTGGGAGAAAGAGAAATATTGAATCACCAGGAGTCCAATGGTTGATGTTGTTCCCGATTGTCGGAGTCCCTTCGTTCTTTTCCTATGGTTCATATGCATCCTGCAAGAATAAAAAACAAGAAGACCTATACAGAGAGGTAGTTATACTAATAAATACATGTTAGTTCTATGAAAAGTGACAGAAAAATCAGAGCAATAAGTATTCTATGAAGCATATATAAAAAAATTACATATTTAAACAATTCCAAAACAATACACTTCGAAGGAACAAGTTTTTGTATTATTGATGAACAATAGTTAGGTAGTTATAGATTTTATCTATTCGATGTGCCACTACGCTGTTGAAATAGATCCCATATTCCTCCACTTTGACTCCTACTATAAGGATTTATTTTGACACTGAATTCACCATGGACCCAAATATAATATATGAGAGAATCTTGGTGATATAGGTTGGTGATTATAGGGAGGCTGGAAACAAGGGTTTCCGGGTCAAAAAACTAGCAGCAACATAGATATGTATGGACTTAAAGACTTGGCGGGGATATCTAGATATGTGTTTTCTCTTATGTGCAAAGTATCATTACCTTTATCCTTGAGGAATATTCTCCTTTTATTCGCTCTCTAGTTGGTTAGATACAATTGGGTATGGGTAAAAGGAGTTAGGAAACTAACCAAAACCGTAACTCGACATTTAATTTGGCATAATTATATTTTTTTAGAATTTATTGGCATGTAGATGACTTCCCCTTGAGTAGCCCACATGTACGCGGGTTGCATAACTTTGAGGGTGAGTACATTCTCTAAAAAATTGTTTTTTAGAAGGACTCAAGGAGGTATGGGGAAGATTTTTTTGTAAGGAGGATATGGATAAGATCAGAAAGAGCATCAATGCATCAATGGTGGAAATTGAAGCTATAATAGATGCCCCCTAATGTGTGAGGTCAGAAGAGAAACTGATGGCCAAAATACATTATAAGTCTTCGAAGAGAAATTAGTCAGGGTGAAGGTCACTAGAGTCCAATATAAATACAACAACCAACAAAGAAACAAGTCAGAAAACTCAGTTCTCGAGGCGGGCATACTCATGCTCAGGTGTGATTATAAGCATGGTCGACAATCAAGTACACTTTGGATCCATGAAGAATGTATATAGAAAGAAATGATCATGGCCATGAAAGAGATACATAATGGATCCATGTAAAAAAGATATCATAGCCATGAAAGAGATAAACAATGGATCTATGTCAAACATAGATCATAGCCATGAAAGAGATACACAGTGGATCTATGTCAAACAAAGATCATAGCCATGCAAGAGATACAAAGTGGATTTGTATCTCATATTTAATGAAGGATATATGGGGAAATATATGGATAAATGATCCTTCACGAGTATCGATGTGAGGAGTGGTACTTTCCAATCACAACTCAGATAGAAACATAAAAGGGATGATGCTACTACATTCCCGAGGTCTTCAAAATAACCGCCATGGTACGAGTCTACACCATGTGAATAGATGTGTTGAAGTTGAACACAGTGAGACACCATTTGATTATTGATCATTAATGTATACCATTAAAAATGTGAGACAACCCACTGATAATGATAATGGGCATGAAGATACCCAATGCAATCTAACAAGTGTGAATAGGTGATTTCATGTCGAACACTTGGTAGAATCTATCGATTAGGGGACATTGATGTATTCCAATTGTTAATAGTGAGGGAAATTTCCACTGATGACTACAAGCGACAAGGTACTAATAATGACTCTAGATCCCTGTCCTAGAGCAAGATGTGTTGGAGTTGATAGGAAGCGATCCATTGGAAGGAGGGAATTAAGGCATCCCCTATCATCCAACACGAGGAGTAGCAGAAGGCCAAATATTTGGAAGGAATTGAAAAAAAGACTGAAAGGAACACCACCAAGTACATTTCTTGTCTGTACCATATGTAAATAACACATGAAACAGATCCTCTGAATAATAGCCAATATTGAAGAATGTCGACAAAGGAGAGGAAACCACCAATGGGGACAAATGGAATTCAAGGTACTACATGAATCCCAATGTGAGAATAATGTTCTTTTCATCAACATAAAGGAAACCCCTCAGTCACTGACCAATGATGGAATGACATTTGCTAAGTAGAAGGTCACCTATCAATGATGTAAGTAGGCTTAGGGTGCAACTCTAGGTCAACATATCGGAGAAATTTTTCATAGTCGATAAGAGATTAACCCACCAACATGAAGTCAATGAGGACCCTCCATACCAACATGAGTATAGGAAAAATATATTCTTGATTTTAAGATGTACTTGATACATGGGAAGGATGACTTGCAAAGCCAAGACTTCTGTGGAATGGTTGACATAGGCTAAAACTTCCTCTGAAAAAAAACATGACACATTACGTGACTCAATAAGAATAGAATGAAAATGAACATTGACATAAGTTTGTGATGTAGGAGGCAATGAAAAACTCTCCATAGCGACTCGAAGAATAATCAATCGAAGGAGTGAAAACTCTATGTAACTGGTTCAGTTTCCTACAACCATACTAACCCAAATTGTTGATATTTGACTCAAAACTTTGTTCTTTGTTCAGAGGTGACTCGACTGCTGCCAATAAGGATAAAGAAGACTCATTCCCTCGTTGTTTTTTTGTTATTTTTATATTTTTCATATTGGAAAGCCTGAAAAAGAATAAAACAATGCTAAAATACATGGAGGAGATGAATGTTGCGAGCAAACAAAATAGTTCCAAGCACAAGGAACATACCTATGCTCAATGTAAGGAATCATGTGCAGGATTTGGAAACTCGGGGGAATGTTTCCTCCTAGGTTACATGTGTCAAATTGCAAAGGAAAAACTAAAACTTGCAAGTCTAGCAATTGATGAGAATGCATAAATGGTTAAGAAATAACAAGGTGAAGCCAAAATTAGTCTCAAAAGCATGAGTGGTAAAATACAATGCAGAATTACAGCTTAACACAAAAGTATGTGAGCTCCGTGGGTAAAAAGTGAAAAAACGTTTGAGAAGAACATGAGGTTTTCGATGCAAAGTCATGGTGAGACTAAACATGGCTCCCAAGCCTATGAAAGTACTTCAACATGGGCGCCTAACTGCAAATATGGTTCAAACTAAGGAACCCATTAATGATAGGCTCTACCACGTGAATTACAACACTTCTAAACAACAAAGGAGGTTTTTTGTTGCAACTAAATGGGGTCAATCCTAAGGTGAAATGAATCAAAAAATGCATAATGAAAAAATGAGAAGAGGGGAAAATATAACCTATATTCCAGTTTTGATATCATTACATGTTAGAATAGATAGACATGGGAAAAAGGCACCAAGGAAAATGTTTCCAAAGTCCTGTATATAAGACCAACAAGACTCACCCAAAAGTTAATAAGTCCAATATATAAAACTCTAATAATAACATGTGCTATGGGATACAAAACTTGAAAACAAGAAACCCTAAAAGTACAATATGTACATAGCACCACACAACCTTGCGCCTTATGCATAGTACTTCTCCAGGTAGAGCCCATTGCTAGGATCAGGCCAAGGGATTCTTCGGTAAAATACCTGCAAATCTTCCAGTTCGGGAAGAGGTCAGAATCCATCATCATAGCTTCAAGGATGGCTTCATCCGAAGGAAACTCAACATCCAGAAAACCAAGACTCAAAGAATCACTAATACCAGGGCTTGAGGTCTCACACACAGTAATATTGGACTCAAGCGGAAACCCAAAATAACTCGGGCCAATGGTGGAAAGAAAGAGATCCCATGCCCCCATTGGATACAATTTTCGATCAATTAATAATACCTTGTCTCGAGAAGGAAAATATAACTGTAAAGGATCATTCTCAGAAAAAATTGAACACCAAGGATAAGACACCACATAATTCACATGTGGCGAGGAATATTTTACTCGAACACTAGGAACATACAAAGGGGAAAACTGAGCTAAAGTAGAATTAGGATGGTTATTATCAGATGAAAGCTAATAAATAGTGATAATGATTTATTTGTGAGGAAAATGCATCACACAAAAGAGCGTAGACACCACAACATTCATAGCAAAAACATAATCATGCCCAAGAAGCATATTGAAGTCTAAAGGGCCTGGAACCACTAAAATATCGACTAGGACAATCATCCTACCTAATGTGATAGGGAACTAAGGAAGAATCCCCAAACATTCACTATACCTTATGTCAAAATCCAACAACTCACTGGTAGCTGACAAAAGCTTGGGTGAACCCAAATCTTGCCAAGATCCTTCATCTATAATACAATGAAAAATTCATGTTGAGTTAAATTTAACCATTATATAGAAAGGTGCAGATGAAGGAAGGCAAGGCTTAACAAGATCATTCCAGACAAAGGAAACCATCCTAAGACTTGGAGGGAGCGTACTTGAAGAGAGTGGAATTCCCCCTTGTTCATAAGGTATTGAATTGGAAATGCTAAATACATATTCGAAATATGCATCACTTCCCAAAATAAGAATGGGATAAGACAAAGGTTGCATCGATGTGATCAATTTGGAAGAATAAACAGTCTATAAGAGAAGAGTGGGATCAACCAAATATTTCATTGGCAAGACCACTTCATCAACAATTGATTGAATAGATTGTCGGGAAACCGAATATGAATCAGAACTAGAAGGGTCGTCAGACAAGGACCATAGTCTAAGTACCTTTGGAATTCCAGGGCATAGATGAGTAAGGTGATCTCCCTCGAAAAGTTTACAAGGGAACTCGGGCTTACATGCTATTTGTATAGGCTTCTCAATAGTATCAATGCCCCCAACATGACTTGCACTGACCGATGAGTTGCCCCTAGCATGACTTGGAGTGGCTAGGTGTTGGTATCTATTGGAACATATATAATCCTAAACTTTGAGCTTTACATGCTCCACTTCATGAAAATATAATCCTTCCCAAAGTGGTAACTTAGTAATTAACTTTCAAAATTTAAATCAAATTCATTTCTGGTTAATTGGTAATAAAACACGCATGATATCCGCCATTGATGAAGTTTCCCCGTTGATCGAATGATCCTATTTTTCTCATAGTTTTGGAGCTGCCTAATGGTTAAAAAGGTAAATCACTATAGGTTGCTACGGAGCTTCATGCTTTGGGAATTTTGATAAGTCTTAACAATAAAAAACCCGAAACCCGAAAGTGTCTGTTATCACTTCTCATAAACCTTTAAAGGACACAAATTATAGTAGATGTGTATCTTTTGAGTCTTCCCTGGGATGACACGTGGCACCCATTTATGACATTTTTGTTTGAAGATTCACACGATTCTAAATAACACGTGGCATCCCCCTGTTCTCAATGCGTCATCCAGAATGACGTCATATTCGACACGTAACTACGGGAGATGACCCTTTGGAAATATAACAAAGAGATAATTCGCAAATCCACGAAGCACTAAAATGCCAAAGTATTAAATATTCATTAATTAAGTTAATCTTGGTCAAAAGATAATTAATGACTTCACACTTCGGAGTTTGGATGTTTACCTTTCATCATGTCCCAAAATATCCGAAATCCAAATTTCTGAAGAACTTGTACTTAAATATGATTAATTAAAACTTAAAAGCGATGATCAGATAATTAATCATTTCACATTTCAGGTTTCGGGGATTTCTTCTCGAACTACATCCAAAATCTCTGAAATCTGAATTTTCAAAGCACTTGAAGTTAAACATGATTAATTAATATTTTGAAAGAGATTATCTCATAATTAACCTTTCACAAATTCGCGATTCGGGAAATTTCAACTCTGTTTCATACAAAACTACCGAACACGAACCACCGATATTAATGACATTTATCACAAATAAACGGTAATGATTTTTATCATAGGTTGCGGATCGCCAGGTATACTTTCCCATTAAGGTTAATAAATTTTCCGTCAATAAAGGTATACTCAAATCAATGCACCTAATGTAAATAAAAATGCTTGATTTTGAATTTCATTTTCATCTTCTGCAAAGTAGTAAGTTTTATATAAGTAAGAAGCTCATGCAATTCCTCTGCAACCAGGTATCCTCGTTCTGTTTTCAATATCATGGCACCATGAAAAATTATGAAGAATACTGATGCAACTGGTGAAGGTTCGAATCCAAACGCGAATGTTCTGTCAGATACTATGCCGCGAGCTATAGACTCAGTTAAATCTTGGACACAGGTGTTCGAGATTATGGAACATGAAGTTATAAATTGCCCAGAATATTCCGACGGTGAAGTGGATGATACTCACGGAGCTAAACTCAGATATATAGCCCAGTTCGAGCTTCAAAAGATAGCGACGCGACCAAGGCTCATATCGTATAATGACATGATAAGCTGGGCCTTGGAAAACGTCGACATCCAAACCAGGAGCATTTTCAACTATCAAAAGGTTGTTGTTGGGTCTTTCCGACCAGAACACATCCAAGTAATCTATAAGCTATCTCCCGATCATAAATATAGTTACAATGTTCCATTCATGATGGAATTTGAGTAACATGAATTCATACAATATGACAATATTTATCCTGATATAATCAAGTCCTAGTGGGGACACCTAGTGAAGTTCAGGGCCAACGCTCATGGCGTGTATGCCACAACATCGTTGGATACTCACATTATTTATGTAGCTATGATTCTCTGTAGACTATTCGGGAAGAAGAGTCCTACTCATTTCCCGGTGGCATGGGTGTATATTATGCATGAGGTGGATGAGGACTACTCTTTTAATTGGGCCAAAATTTTATCAAACAACTTGGCTAAAGAGATTACTGAATACAAATTGGCAAATTCAAAGGGGCATCCCGCCCCTTTCTATATGTCCACGTATATCATGGATGCTATTTTCTTTATAATCCCTTTCCCACTGATGAACTGGAGCTGGACCCTGACCAACGTTGAACCTATTCACTTATATCACTCCAAGCTGTGGGAGGACAAGGAAAAATATTTCTTCTATGAAATATGCCACCATGTAGTGGTGCCCATTCATATAGATTTATATGGTTTCCCACCCCCTCGAATTTCAGACAAAATCATGGGAAATTTGGGCAAAATAACAGATTGGTTCGTTGAATAAAACCTCTCTTACATTAGGGTTTTCGGATGTTCAGTCCCTCCCCATGCTCTCCTGAGATTTTTACCAGATCGGCTAGTATGTTGATAATTATCTTATCAAACAGTAATAGGGGGCATCAACAAGGATCTGAAAGCAGCCCAGAAAAAGGTATGACCTACCTTCCCTCTCTAGGTGGCTATGTTTTCATTATTAGACTTTGGTCACTCAAAAGTGGAGGATGCGACTTTGGAGGATGTCAAGTTGGTTGACATCGAATTTAAAAGGCACGACCTGCTCAAAATCGTGGAAAACCACCTAGCCTAATACAACTCGAAGAGATATGTGCCTGAAAACTCCCCACATGATGAAATATTCAGGGGAGTCATATCTTATGAGGAAGTACTGTCCCTAGATCAATAGGCCAATTTCCTCAATTTTCAAAGACACAGATGAAACAACTTGCCAAAAGTACTACAGGGAGAATCGGTCGTCACTTCTCTTACACATGAAACTGTACCTCCAGGTTTTGAATTAGGGAGCTCTGGTAAACAGTATACTGAGGAAAACCCAAAGAGCACTGAAGTTTTAACTCAGGAAATGAAAGCTTCATTATCAATTCCATTATGACCTTAGGCAACAACTCAGCTCGAAGCTTTCCTAAATCAAGGACAAAAGTCATCTCCTTCTACACCAACCACATTTGCTACCAATACCGCTGAGAAACAATCATCTACGAAGATCATTACCCCTATTATTTCATTGACACCATTGCATTCCAGTTTCAGAAATCCTAGTTCCGAAGTCATTTTTATAGGTGATCTCACCCCAATTTGGCCCAAAGAGATGCCTCCTTCTGACTTCTTCTTTAGCAAGAAACGAAGGGCCATCGTCAAATGAGAAATGCAACATAAGGATGGGGTAATAACCAAAAGGAAAAGGATGTTATACAATGGAAATGATTGCAATGATTCATAATTCACGAAGGAAGTGGCAGGTTCATTAGGTTCCTTTGCCACTGCAAATCAGTGGTCTGTAGAAAATTTAGCAGAGCATCTAAGACAAAAAAACCTATTGGTGGGTCAGTTGCAAGATCAAATGTTGGCCATGGAACAAATTGTGAAGAACAAGATGAACCAAGACTTTGAATAGATCAGATCTTATGACAAACATCAAATTCAACAGCTGCAAGCTAACCTCGAGGAGCTCCATCGAAATTCACATGCCAACAAAGAATTGGTCACTCAACAAGAGGAGTTAATAAAGAAATTGCAAGCCAAGCTAGACTTGACTGAAGGTACATCAATAGATATATTATCTTTTCAGACTCAATCCATGGAGGTAAACGAAAGACTAGAAATGTCCCAGCAAGACCTTTTCATGAAGGTCAATGCCATCCAGAAATGCTACCAGGTAGTGGACCTCGCTCTAAAATATATCTATATTAAGGAAGGAGAATATCGCTCAGCCTGAGATAAGTTTCAAGCAGCCATCATACTGGTACAGAGGGATAATGTCCCCGATTTTCCTCGACTTTCCTCCTCTGAACAAATAAGAGGTGATCTGGCCCTCAAGGTGTGGGAAACAAATTTAACAGAGAGAAACATGTTAACCAGGGAGGTGAAATATGCTTGTCAAGAAGTGTTATCATCATTGGATAAGAGACTTATTGATTTTTAAGGAAGCAACATTGTGGAGGCTTTGGGGAAAATCAATATCGAAATGAACCAACATAATTCTAGGAAGAACATAGAAGAAACTCTGGCAACAATTCAAGGAGTGAGCCAGATTGACCTTATTAAAATAAACAAATTGCTAGTGAACCCAAATTCACAGTTCCAGACCTTGACTCAATAAGTAAAGAGAATCCAAGAAAGACTACCTCAAGTGGAAAATAAATACATTTTCAAGGTAAATGAAACCACTGATCTATCAAAGATAGTGGTAGAAATTTCAGATAGATGCAACCAATGTATCAAGCATGGACAAGCAAGCACGGTGGAAAACAGATAAGGAAATGTCATTACTGAAGGGACAGATGTCAACAAAGTTACAATGGCCAGGATGTTGTGCCAAATTATCAAGAAGATAAAATGACATATGTGTCTGACCTAAACGAATGAGGAAGGAAAGCGTTTCATCCTGCAGACGAAGAGATAGCAGAGATTGCCAACGAAATTCATCATTCTCTATGCACTATTTTTTTATTCCAAATATTTGCTACTTTTTTATAAGAAGTCCAACCGTTTTGAGTTGTGACATGTTTTGTATAAATACATAGATTGAAGATCTATTAAGGGCTGCTTCTTGCTAAATGTAAAAGAGATAACTCTCCTTATTGAGCATTAATACAAGTGCAGACAAAGATTCCAAGTTTAGTTTGGTTTGGGTTATGTATTTCTTCTGTTTTTCCGTATCTCAACACTTCTTTATGCAATTCCTTGATAAATGTTTGATTTCAATTTAGTACAACAAACACTGTAATCATATTACATCAGTAATTTGTTAAGTAAGCAATTTTTTCCTCTGCATTTACTGTGAGTAAATCAAGACCTGCGAGCTGTGTGGATTACTGTATCTTATAATTTATTCAAGGTTACACTATTCATTTTCTTCCACTGCAACAAGGTGAAACTCTTCAACAATTGATGCCTTGCTTTTCTTAACAATTTTGTATTTTTCTCTCACATCATTCGATATTACAACTTGTGACTTAGACATGAAATACGACCTCAGTGATGCCATACTGTTAATTTCATTTAAGGAATTTTTCTCATATAACTAAGGTAGAAAAAACACTCTTTAAAAAACACTCTCTTTAAACTTTCCTGATGCCTGACATTTCTCTTTGAGCCTTAAGTTTAATATTCTGTCAACTCCATCCTTGCCTGAAGTAAAGGTTTTAGTTCTATGAAACCCCGAGGAACATATTTTATACCTTGAATCATCCCCTATCGGGTCTCCTATTTATACATCTTGTAAGTTTGAAGAAACTAGTCCATGTTTTGCTTTTCCTCCTCTTCTAGAATTTTTGTCCCCGAATGATCTTTTTCCAGACTTTCCTTCACCACATCCCGAAGAAGTTGAAAGGTCATCACTTCGGTCCCTCGAAGTTTTCGAAAACCCTCTTTTTTCCCAAAGTTCATCCCCTATACTTCCAATGGCTGCTGCTAGAGGAGGTGGTGTTGGAGGTGGAGGAGCAGGTGGACAAGGTCAAGGACAACCCCCACCCCCTAGAATTTTTTCCAAGGTAGCGGATAGATACACTCCCTTGGTCCTCCCTATCATCCTTTATGATTTGCCCGATAATTATTTGAATAACTTATCGAAATTTATGGGAGAAGGAGATTTAACCGCAACATAGCACATAGCCTTTTTCGATCAGTTTGCTGATATCCACGACATTGAGAATGAGGATGTTTACTCAAGGGTTTTAGTGAAAGCCTTCGATGGACAAGTAAGAACCTAGTTTCGAGGAATCTCGGTAGGATCCCTATGGTCATATGATGATCTAGAAAACACATTTTTAAGATAGTGGGGAGAAAATAAAAACCATCTGTATTATTTGACTGAATTCAAGGCTCTAAGAAAAATGAATTCTGAGTCGGTTCTGAAGTTTACTTAGAGGTTCAACAAACTATACCATAAGATCCCAACTGAAGTTAAACCCTCTAAACATGCGACAAAGGTAACTTTCACAGGGGATTTTGAACCCAACTTTTCCGTACTCTTAAGAGAAAGAATATCTGCCACTATGGCAGGAATGCAAGACGATGCCATAGAAATTGAATCAAATATAATGGCATCTGGAAAATTAAAATCCAAGGTTGAGATAGGAACCAAAGAACCTAAAAGTTTTATGGAACAAGCAGGACCCTCCAGATATGGGAAGTTTGCAGAAGAAAACATGAACAATATGGCTAAGATAATCAAATATTTGTCGAACAAAATATATAGAATGGAACTAGACCAAGAAAAACATGATCCATTTGCTAGAAATCAGTTCAGGAGAAACCCAAACCCTTAGACACAACAAAGACAAGTGAAAAACGAAGATAAAAAAATCCAAGCTCTGTTTAAAACGAAATTTTTTATGCAAAGGGATGATATGCAAAATTATGAGGGGTTAGAAGAGGATATAAACAACCTTTGTGATGAGGACCAAGAGACTCATTTAACTAGAGAGGATTATGAAAGGTCCCTAGACCTAAAACCCCTATTTAATAATAAGGAAAGTATAAATAATCTGGGAGAGTCTGCATATCAAGTACTCCCCAACTCGATAATGTCCGACCTCCAACATAAGTATAATTTAAGGCCCAAAGAAAAAAATCTTACAAGTGTCCCATCGAAAAATATTTTATCAAGAAATAAAGCGAAAGAGGCAGCTGTTACTAAACCGCTAGTTGAAACACAAGCTGCCTGAACCAAAACAATTGAAACAAGTGTAACACAAACTAAGAAAACAAAGGATATTGAAGCACGATCTCCAACCAGAGAGATCGAAAAAACAACAGGAGGTTTCAGTTTAAAAAATGAACTAAATAAAATTAAAATCCCCATGCCCTTGGTTGGGCTTGCCAAGATTCCAATTTATAAAAAACAGATTGCTAAAATGATAAATTTTTCTGTTGCTAAATGTCACGCAGATGTTATCAATCTACAAGATGAAAGACCTACGATTATGTTTGGTTTGCACATTGAAAATACTACGGATTTTGTTGCTTCGTTTTATATTAAATTAACTATGCACGACCACCTACTCCACAACTGCATGATAGATTCCGGGGCCTCTCATAATTTAATGCCTAAAATTATTATGGAAAAATTGGTCCTTGAAATCACTAGACCTTATCAAGACCTATACTCGTTTGATTCCAGAAAAGTTAAGTGTCTTGGCATGATCAAAGATTTGGTAGTAAATCTTGCACAGATTCCGGTAAAAAGTATCCTTATGGATGTAGTCGTTGCTGATGTCCCTTCCACGTACGACATGATTGTATCTAGGTCTTGGGGCAAAAAGTTAGGAGGATCACTTCAACTGGACATGACTTACACTACGATCCCAATTTTTGGTGGACAATTTACTCGATTATACAAAGAGACTAGACTGGCATATACTGTAAGTGACCCCCAAAAACCAAACAATTACCCAGTCTATGTTGCCGATCAGGATTTAAGAAATTGTATTTTATCAATAGACGATGATTTTGAAGAATGTACAGAAGAGGAAAATAAAAAAATAGAAAAAAACAAGAAAAGTGTAAACAATAGAGAAGGAGTATGGGAAATATTTTTTGATGGTGCTTCATCCTGTGAAGGGGCAGGGGCTTGAGTGTTATTTTTTTCACCTGGAGATGAGTACATCATCCCCTTTTCATACAGGTTACAATGGGAAATTGATTATACAAATAATGTCTGTGAGTATGAGGCTCTAGTCTTAGGATTAGAGGCTACCAGGAAGCTAAAAATTGAACATCTAATAGTTTATGGTGATGCAGATCTTATTGTGAAACAAATAAAGCAATGGTATCAAGCTAAACATCCAAGGCTAAGGTCATACAAAATTTGTGCCTGGGATTTGATAGAGAATTTCTTCTCGTCCTTTAACATTCACTACATTCCCAGAATGGAAAATCAGTATGCAGACTCTTTAGCCAAAGCAACTGTGACGTTTGTACCACCTATTGTCCTAAAACTGAAGTATCATATCAAAATGAGACACAAACCTTCAATCCCAAATAATGTTCAGCACTGACAAGTCTTTGAAGATGACAAACAGATTAGACAGTTCCTAGAAATGGTTGACGATTTCTCTGAGACTCATATAGATCAAGAAAATTAGAATGATCCTATATGGATCATGTAGGAAGGGGAAGATCCTGGAAAGTTCCAGGATAAGATCGCAAATCACCAAATTCTTGTGCCTAAGAACAATCATATCCCTAGAGGTATGATACCCTTAGAGATATTGTTTGACCAAGATGATATACCCTTAAAATCTACCTTACGACCTCAACCCGAAGAGGTTGAAGACTGTAATATAGGAACCAAAGAGGATCCTAAAATGGTCAAGATATCTAAATACCTTCCATCCCAGGTGAAGAATAAGTACGCAGAGTACCTTAAACAATATAAAGACGTCTTTGCATGGTCCTATGACGATCTAAAAACTTACAATACCTCTGTAATTGAACATAAGATTCCTTTGAAGCATGGTATCAAACCTTTTAGGAAGAAGCTGAGATAGATAAATCCTATCCTCTTGCCAGTAATAGAAAAGGAAGTCAAGAAGCTTCTCAATGCAAATATTATCGTCCCACTCAGGTATTCCGAATGGGTAGCAAATTTGGTACCTGTCAGGAAGAAAAGTGGAGAAATAAGGATATGTGTAGATTTCAAGAATTTAAACCGGTCATCTCTCAAAGAAAACTACCCACTGCCAAAAATGGATCATGTCCTGGAAAAATTATTTGGAGCTAACATAATGTCTATGATTGATGGTTTTTCCGGATACAACCAAATTGTTGTCCATGAAGATGATAAAGAAAAGACTGCATTTACCACTCCGTGGGGAACTTTCATGTACGATAAAATTCCTTTTGGTTTGATGAACACATGGGCTACTTTCCAAAGAGCGATGGATATAGCTTTCATCGGTGAGAGAGATAATTTTTTTTTTTTTTACTTAGATGATCTAATAGTCTTCTCTAATTCTGATGCAGAACATCTGGTTCATCTCAAACAAACCTTCGAGAAATGCATAAAATTTGGTTTGTCTCTTAACCATAAGAAGTCACATTTTTCTATGCAATAAGGAAAGCTTCTGGTTCATATAGTTTTGAAGGATGGAATCAGGGTCGACCCTAAGCGAGTCGAGGCTATTGAAACGATAAACATTCCTAGAAATAAGAAATAATTCCAGTCTTTTTTAGGGAAGATAATGTTTTTGAGAATATTTATCCCTAACTTCGTTGAAATTGTTAAACTAATTACAAATATGTTGAAGAAAGACAGTGAAATGAAATGGACCACCGAAGCTAAAGCATCATTCGAGCGAGTTAAGAAAGCTATAAGAGAAGCGTCGGTGTTAGCTAGTCCAAACTATACTAAGGAATTCCTGATCTTTTCTTTCGCATATGAACATACTATCGCAACGATACTCTTACAAAAGAACGAAGAAGGTTTCGAACAACCGATAGCCTTTTTCAGTAAAAGTCTTAGGGACGCCGAATTAAATACGATATAATATAAAAACAAGCTTACGCAATGGTGAAATCTCTCAAAGCTTTTAGGACATATGTACTGCATTCCAAAATAATTGCTTATGTGCCAACAAGCTCTGTCAAATATATCTTGGTACAACTAGACAGTGATGGTAGGAGAGGTTGGTAGTTATATAAAATTCAGGAGTTCGATCTAGAAGTAAAATCGATGAAGCTAGTCAAAGGTCAGGGCCTGGCGAAATTGTTAGCATAACAAAATTTCAGGGCACTTGGGATAAACCACCTGGAATCACATAGATATATCCCAGATATAGAGGAACTTGATGATCAATCCCCTACAGTATAGATCAGAGATAAATTTTCTTCCTCTGATTGGTATCGTGATATTGTTTCATACCTCCTTACCCTTCAGTGCCCGAGTGACATGACTCCATCCAAAGCGAGAACGTTGAAGCTACACATAGTTAAATATTGTATTATTAAAGGCCAAATGTACTGGAAGGATCCTCTAGGTTTCTTATTATGTTGTTTAACATAACCTGAAACAAAGAATTTCATAAATGAATTTCACGAAGGAGTGTGTGGAGGACATCACTCGAGGAGGGAAACGACCTACAAGATTTTAAGAGCTGGATATTATTGGCCAAAGTTATTTATTGATGTGAATGCCACGGTCAGAGTCTACAACCCTTGCCAACTGTTCTCTGGTAAGCAAAATCTCCCTGCACTACCTTTAATTCCATTCAAAGCAGAATCTCCTTTTCAACGATGGGGTCTGGACTTCATTGGAGAAATTTACCCACAGTCAAGCTCCCAACATAAATGGATTTTAACCGCTACCGATTATTTCATGAAATGGTTAGAGAATATTCTGACTCAGAATGATACTGATTCGGTGGTAATAAACTTCTTGGAAGAGAACATCCTATCAAGATTTGGTTTCCCTCGAAAAATAGTCACAGACAACACCCAAGATTTCAAATCTATGGCAATGGTAAGTTTTTGTCAAAAATATAACATTGTGCTAGGACATTCTACAACCTATTATCCTCATGAAAATTGGTTGGCCGAATCATCCAACAAGAGCCTCATGAATATAATAAAAAGGCGTTGACGAAAAATAAGAAGGCTTGGCATGTTCACCTGAAATACGCCTTATGGGAAAACCGAATCGACACCAAGAAATCAATAGGTATGTCCCCTTTTCAAATGGTTTATGGTACTGGCATTGTCCTTCCTATCAATATCACTCTTCCTGTGATGAAGTTGTGCCAAGATGCAAAAGAGGAGCCAAATGACGCTACGAGGAGGATAAACCAAATAATCGAAGTCCAACAAAACATGGCCGAAGTAGATGACAAACTTCAAAACTACCAAGATAATATGAAATCCCTCTTCGGTAAAAAAGGTAAAGACAGGGAGTTTCTTCTTGGTGATCTAGTTTTAAAATGGGATGCTATAAAAGAAGATGCAGGAAAACATGACAAGTTCGATCATCTCTAGTTCAGACCATTCAGGTTTACATCTACAAAGGGAAAAAAATTCCTTCCTACTGGAAAATCTCGACGGAAAAACTTTTGACGCCCCTATCAACGGGTGATATCTAAAACATTTTATGCAATAATCATGTTTCACTTTACCATTGTATATACCGGTTTTGGTTTCCTGTTTCAATTTGCAATTTCATTTTCTTTCGTAAATTATCCAAATTTTACTTTGTAAATAAACCAATTCTTATTTGATATCATAAAAGAAAAGTATAAAATATTTGTACTGCATATCATTTATATTTCGTGGAATTCTCTGACTTTTCCTATATTGGTCCCATGCAGAATACTTACTATCAGATGAGAAATGAGGAGGTATCGAAATCCAATGCTCAGTTTTCAAAAGAAGTGATGAATTAATAATTGCTTTGATTGAAAATATAAATAAAATCCAAGGTATGAACTTCTATACTTATTATTCAAGCTAAAATTCTAAAGAAATCTTATCGGATATAAACAAGGTTCTACTCATGTAAATATAGTCACTCGATCAAAGATAAAAAAAGTATAAATCTACAGATTAATTACGAATCCTTATCCGAATCAAATGGAAATAAAACAAAAATGAAATAAAAAGAAAAGAAAATAAGAATAAAAAAGGGTTTAAAAAAGAGAAGCTTGATAATCAAGAAGTGAACTTGTGTGGAAATGAGATTGTTTTGCATTAGAACCTCTGAGTCCTCGTTTTGTTTCATTTTTCCTATCTTCGAGCTTTTACTCTTTTCAGATTTTCACTACCTGTCCTTAAGTCTTCATAGAAAGAAAGAATTCCGCCTTGACTATGAAAACTTAAAAACACATCTTCAAAACAAGATTAGGCGAAAATCTTTATGTTCCTCTGATTTTGACTGAAAGAAAGTATGTCTAGGCTAATCCTGATAACTTTAGCTCTTCTAACAGATTTTAACTAATTAGTTCTCTCAAGGCCAATCCCTGGAAAATAAAAATTCCTCATAAAATCTTCTCTACAGGAAAAGATGTATTGAAGATTGAGAGAGATTTAGTTGAGAGTACAATAAAAAATTGTTGACAGACCTTCACTGTAAAATTTTAAACAGATATCATCCCTAGTATGATACATACAAATTGATTTCCCCCACTTCAAAATTATAAAAAAATATAAGACAGACGGTGAAAGGAAATCCATAAAATGATTTCCCTCATCTAGTCCAAGACAAATGGTGAAAGGAAATTCGTAATTTGATTACCCCCATTTTGGCCAAAAGAGATGATGAAAGAAAATTCATGTAATTATTGCCCTCATCTCAATAAAACAAAAAAATGCTAATTGAAGTGGTGAAAGGAAATTCAATGGGAGATGTAGATAACTTCATCGGGGTACTGAACAGGCTCGCTGGCAGTGAAGCAATATCTATGATATCTGTAAGGCTAACATACACGTATAAACATACTCTGGTATCTAGTTCTCTTTCCGATAATATTTACATTCTAAACCGACAAGGGATTCCCTAAATTAATTATTAAAATTACTTAGCCTTGATGCGAACAACCAAAGTTTGATATTCCAGTTAAAGTTGCTTTGATTATCTTAAGCAAATCCAAATTCAGTTTCAGGAAAAGGAAATTATTCATAGCCTAACTTGAGATCAATAATTAAATGTGTTTTGAAGGTTTCCTGAGATTTGGTTGAAGTTCAATTTTTCTCTGTATGATTTTTTTTCTTCCAAAGGTGTTTCCCATAAATGCAAGAATGACTCCATTTACCCAATAAAGGCACTTGGTCTACTATTCTTCCATGCCACACAGGGAGACACGATCCCCATATGGATCATATGTTGGAACATATATAATCCTGAACTTTGAGCTTTACATTCTCCACTTCATGAAAATATAATCCTTCCCAAAGTGGTAACTTAGTAATTAACTTTCAAAATTTAAACCAAATTCATTTCTAGTTAATTGGTAATAAAACACGCATGATATCCTCTGTTGATGAATTTTCCCCATTGGTCGAACGATCCTATTTTTCCCAGAGTTTTGGAGCTGCCTAATGGTTAAAAAGGTAAATCACTACAGGTCGCTTCGGAGATTCGCGCTTTGGGCGTTTTGATAAGTTTTAACGATAAAAAAACCAAAACCCAAAAGTGTCCATTATCACTTCTCATAAACCTTTAAAGGACACGAGTCATAGTACATGTGTATCTTTTGAGTCTTCCCTAGGCTGAAAATGGCACCCATTTCTGAAATTTCCGTTTGAATATTCACACGATTCTAAATAACAAGTGGCATCCCTTGCTCTCAACACATCATCCATAATGAATTTTTTTTTTCCAAAGGTGTTTCCCAGAAATGCAAGAATGACTCCATTTACCCAATAAAGGCACTTGGTCTACTGTTCTTGCTCACCTCATAGGGAGACACGATCCCCAAATGGAGCATATGTTGGAACATATATAATCTTGAACTTTGAGCTTTACATTTTCCACTTCATGAAAATATAATCCTTCCCAAAGTGGTAACTTAGTAATTAACTTTCAAAATTTAAATCAAATTCATTTCTGGTTAATTGGTAATAAGACGTGCATGATATCCGCCATTGATGAAGTTTCCCCATTGATTGAACTATCCTATTTTTCCTAGAGTTTTGTAGCCGCCTAATGGTTAAAAAGGTAAATCACTACAGGTCGCTCCAGAGCTTTGCGCTTCGGGCGTTTTGATAAGTCTTAATGATAAAAAAACCCAAAACCTGAAAGTGTCCGTTATCACTTCTCATAAACCTTTAAAGGACATGAGTCATAATACACGTGTATCTTTTGAGTCTTCCCTAGGCTGACACGTGGCACCCATTTATGACATTTTCGTTTGAAGATTCACACGATTCTAAATAACACATGGCATCCCCCTGCTCTCAACATGTCATCCAAAATGACATCATCTTCGAAACGTCACTATGGGAGATGACCCTTCAAAAATATAACAAAGAGCTAATTCACAGATCCACAAAGCACTAAAATGCCGAAGTATTAAATCTTAATTAATTAAGTTAATCTTGGTCAAAAGATAATTAATGACTTCACACTTCAGAGTTCAAATGTTTACCTTTCATCATGTCCCAAAATATCTGAAATCCGAATTTCCAAAGCACTTAAATTTAAATTTGATTAATTAAAACTTAAAAGCGATTATCAAATTATTGATCATTTCACATTTCGGGTTTCGGGGATTTCTTCTCGAACTACATCCAAAATGTTTGAAATATGAATTTCCTAAGAACTTGAAGTTAAACATGATTAATTAATATTTTAAATATATTATCTCATAATTAACCTTTCGCGGATTCGCGATTCGGAAAATTTCAACTCTGTTTCATCCAAAACTCTCGAACACAAACCACCGATATTAATGGCATTTATCACAAATCAATAGTAATGATTTTTAGCATAGGTTGCGTATTTCCAAGTATACTTTCCCATTAAGGTTAATAAATTTGTCGTCAATAAAGGTATACTCGAATCAATGCACCTGATGTGAATAAAAATGCTTGATTTTGAATTTCATTTTCATCTTCTGCAAAGTAGTAAGTTTTATCTGAGTAAGAAGCTCACGCAATTCCTCTGCAACAATGTATCCTCGTTCTATTTTAAATATCATGGCACCGTGGAAAATGATGAAGAAGATTGATGCAACTGGTGAAGGTTCAAATCTGAACGCGGACGTTCTGTCAGATACTACGCCGTGAGCTATAGACTCGATTAAATCTTGGACATAGGTGTTTAAGATTCTGGAACATGAAGTTATAAATTGCCCAGAAGATTCCGGCGATGAAGTGGACGTTACTCACAAAGATAAACTCAGATATATATCCCAGTTCGAGCTTCACAAGATAGCGGCGTGACCGAGTCTCATGTCGTATAATGACATGATAAGCTGGGCCCTGAAAAACGTCGACGTCCAAACCAGGGTAATTTTCAACTATCAAAAGGTTGATGTTGGGTCTTTCCGACCAGATCACATCCAAGTATTGTATAAGCTATCTCCCGATCATAAATATAATTACAATGTCACATTCATGCTGGAATTTGAGCAACGGGAATGCATACAATATGACAAGAGTTATCATGATATAATCGAGTCCTGGTGGGGACACCCACAAAAGTTTAGGGCCGACGCTCATGGCGTGTATGCCACAACGTTGTTGGATACTCACATGATTTATGTAGCTATGATTCTATATAGACTATTCGGGAAGAAGAGTCCTACTCATTTCCTGGTGGCATGGGTGTCGATTATGCACGAGGTGGCCAAGAGATACTCTTTTAATTGGGCCAAAATTTTATCAGACAACTTGGCTAAAGAGATTACTAAATACGATTTGGAAAATTCATTTGGTAGCCCACCCCTTTCTATATGTCCAAGTATATCATGGATGCTATTTTCTTTATAATCCCTTTCCCACTGATGAAATAGAGCTGGACCCCGACCAACGTTGAACCTATTCACTTCTACCACTCCAAGTCATGGGAGGACAATGCCAAAGATTTCTTCTATGAAATTTTCCACCATGTCGTGGTTCTTGTTCATATAGATTCATATGGTTTCCCATCCCGTCGAATTTTAGATAGAATCATGGGAAATATGGGAAAAATAAAATATTGGTTCATTGAAGAAAACTTCTCTAACATCAGGGTTTTCGGATGTTCAGTCCCTCCCCATGCTCTCCCAAGATTTTTACTAGATCGGCTAGTATGTCAAGAAGTAGCTTATCAAACAGTAACAGGGGGCATCAACAAGGAGATGAAAGCAACCCAGAAAAAGGTATGGCCTACCTTCCCTCTCTAAGTGGGTATGTTTTCATTATTAGACTTTGGTCACTCCAAAGTGGAGGCTGCAACTTTGGAGGATGTCAAGTTGGTTGACATCAAATTTAAAAGGCATGACCCACACAAAATCGTGGAAAACCACTTGACCCAATACAACCTGAAGAGATATGTGCATGAAAACTCCCCACATGATGAAATATTCAGGGGAG
Organism: Picea engelmannii; assembly: GCA_009831015.1. Taxonomy (NCBI): domain Eukaryota; kingdom Viridiplantae; phylum Streptophyta; class Pinopsida; order Pinales; family Pinaceae; genus Picea; species Picea engelmannii. Next base: position 104,669 of record ML787793.1, read on the forward strand.
TCATATATTATGAGGAAGTACTGAATAGAGTCCAAACCTTGTCCCCAGATGAACAGGCTAGTTTCCTCATTTTTCAAAGACACAGACAAAACAACTTGCCGTAATTACTACAAGGAGAATGTGTAGCCACTTCGCTTACACATGAAACTGTACCTCCAGGTTTTGAATCAAGGAGCTCTGGTAAACATGATATTGAGGAAAACCCAAAGAGAACCAAAGTTTTAACTCAGGAATTGAAAGCTTCATTATCAAGTCCATTAGAACCTCATGCAACGGCTCAGCTTGAAGCTTTCCTAAAGAAAGGGAAGGATACATCTCGTTCTACACCAACCACATCTACTGCAAATATCACTGAGAAACAATCGTCTATAGAGATCAATACCCCTATTACTTCATTGACACCGTTGCAGTCCAGTTTCAGAAATCCTAGTTTCAAAGTCATTTTTATAGGTGATCTCACCCCAATTTCACTCGAAGAGATGCTTCCTTGAGACTTCTTCTTCAACAAGAAATAAAGGGACATCATCAAACAAGAAACACAACAGAAGGATGGGGTAATAACCAAAAGGAAAAGGATGTTATATGATGGAAATGATTGTGATGATTCAGAATTCATGAAGGAAGTGGTAGGTTCATTAGGTGCCTTTTCCACTGCAAATCAGTGGTCTATAGAAAATTTAGCAGAGAAACTAAGACATAAAAACCTATTGGTGGGTTAGTTGCAAGAAAAATGTTGGACATGGAACATAATGTGAAGAATAATATGAACCAATACTTTGAACATATCAGAGCTTATGATAGACATCAAATTCAACAGTTGCAAGCTAACCTCAAGGAGCTCCATCAGAATTCACAGGCCAACAAAGAATTGGTCACTCAACAAGAGGAGTTAATAAAGAAATTGCAAGCCACGCTAGACTTGACTGAAGGTACATCGGTAGAGATATCATATTTTCAGACTCAAGCCATGGAGGTAAATGAAAGACTAGAAATGGCATAGCAAGACCTTTTCATGAAGGTCGATGCCATCCATAAATGCTACCATGCAGTGGACCTCACTCTAAAATATATCTATATTAAGGAAGGAGAAGCTCGCTCAACCTGAGCTAAGTTTCAAGAATCCATCATACTAGTACAGAGGGATAATGTCCCCAATTTTCCTCAACTTCTCCCCTATGAACAAATAAGAGGTGATCTGGCCCTGAAGGTGTGGGAAACAAATTTAGCAGAGAGAAAGAGGTTAGCCAAGGAGGTGAAAGACGCTTGTCAATAAGCGCTATAATCATTGGATAAGAGACTGATTTATTTTGAAGGAAGCAACATTGTGGAGGCTTTGGGGAAAATCAATATCGAAATGAACCAACATAATCTAGGAAGAACAGAGAAGAAACTCTGGCAACAATTCAGGGAATGAGGCAGATTGAACTTCTTAAAAGAAACAAATGGCTAGTGAACCCAACTTCACAGTTCCAGACCTTGAATCAAGAAGTAAAGAGAATCCAAGAATGTCTACCTCAAGTGGAAAATAAATTATACATTTTCGAGGTAAATGAAACCATTGAGCTATCAAAGATAGCGGTAGAAATTTTAGATAGATGCAAGCAATGTATTGAGCATGGACAAGCAATAACAATGGTGAGAAGATAAGGAAATGTCATTGCTGAAGGCACATATGTCAACAAAGCTACAATGACGAGGACATTGTGCCAAATTATCAAGAATATCAAATGACAGATGTGTCCAACCTAAAGGAATGAAGAAGGGAAGAGTTTTGCCCAGCAGAGGAAGAGATAACGGAGATTGCCAATGAAATTCATCATTCTCTATGCACTGTTTTCTTATTCCAAATATTTGCTATTTTTTTCTAAGAAGTCCAACCATTTTGAGTTGTGACATGTTTTGTATAAATACATGGTTTGAATATATATTAAGGGCAGCTTCTTGCCGAATTTAAAAGATAAAACTTTCCTTATTGAGTATTAATACAAGTGCAGACAGAGATTCCAAATTTTGTTTAGTTTGGGTTATGTGTTTCTTCTGTTTTTCCATATCTCAACACTTCTTTATGAAATTCCTTGATAAATGTTTGATTTCAATTTAGTACAACAACTACTGTAATCGTATTACATCAGTAATTTGTTAAGTAAGCAATTTTTCCTATGCATTTATTATGAGTAAATCAAGACCTGTGAGCTGTGTGGATTACTGTATCTTATACTTTATTCAAGGTTACACTATTCATTTTCTTCCACTGCAACAAGGTGAGACTCTTCATAAATTGATACTTTACTTTGTTTAACATTTTTTTATTTCTCTCTCACATCATTTGATATTACAATTTGTGACTCAGACACGAAATACGACCTCTGTGATGCCATATTGTTAATTTCATTTAAGGAATTTTTATCGTATAACTAGGGTAGAAAAATTACTCTTTAAAAAACACTCTCTTTAAAATTTCCTGATGCCTGACATTTATCTTTGAGCCTTAAGTTTAATCTCAGGAACAACAATATCCAACATGACTTGCAATGGCTAGGTGATGATCTCCAACATGACTTACATAGGTTGGTGACATTTTTTTAGTATGACTAACAATGACTAGACTCATGCCCCTAGCATGAATTGCAACAGATGATTGCTTGTCTTCAACACGAATCACATAGGTTGTTTATATGATGCCAATATTACTCATAGTGACTGGACTTGTGCTTCCAACATGAATTGCAACAAGTGGTTTCTTTCCCCCAACATGACCTGCAATGGCTAGGTGTTGGTATCTAATATGACTCGCAGAGGTTGGTGACCGATGTTAGTATGACTCGTAGTGAATGGACTTGCACTCCCAACATGACTCATAGAGGACGGTTTTTGGTCTTCAACATGACTAACAAAGGTTGTTGACATAACTCCAACATGAATAACAGAGGTTGGTTTTTTTTCTCCTAGCATGACTTGCAAAGGCTAGTAACTGGACTCTAGTATGACTTGCAAGGAATGAGCTCTTGCCCCCAAAATAACTTTCAACCGTTGGTTGTAAATATCCAACATGACTAGCAGAGGTTGGTGAACTATTTCCAATATGAATTTCAGTGGCTGGACTTTCACTCCCAACATGACTTGTAGAGGCTGGTTGCTTGATTCTAGTATGATCTGAAGTGACTGGAATTTCCCCCCCAAAATGACTCACAGAGGTTGGGGAAATATCTCCAACATGACTTGTAGAGGTTTTTGTAATAATTCTAGTATGAATCACAATCAGTGGACTTGTGCTCCTAGCATGACTAGCAGTGGATGGTTGCATGCCCCCAACATGACTTGCAGTTGTTGGTGACAAATATCCAAGATGACTCATAGATGTTGGTGAATTAGTCTTCTTAATATTCCTCTTCCTATTCCTTTTAGACTTTTGGTTACTAGTAGCTAGATTTTGACCAGAAGAGGGATAAGGAGGAGAAGTAGAATTCACAGATGCATAAGATAAAGGATCAACATCCATTAAATTCCCATGACATAAGGTGCTTATCTGAGAAGCATCAAGAGAATTCAGGACATTCAAAGTGGTCCAAAACCAAACTGGTAGTCCCACATTCAACCCAAGAATGTTCAAAGTGGCCATCAATGGGGAACCAATGTTTCTAGAGAAAGGAAAATTAGAATAATTCCCATGGGAAGGGGTCCCTTGGTTGGTATCCTCAAGAACTTTGTCTATGATGTTCTTATGCACAGGTTCGTCCCTTGCAGGATTGTTCATGTCTAAAAAATTCTCACACAATGACTCTGGTGAACCAATGGTATAAAAACCCATGCCTCCTAAGAGGCAACTCCACACTTTCAGGAGAGATATCAGGGGTCCTTCTTGACCGATAGAGAGGTTGGTCAACCACCTTGAATCGATGATACCAAAGCGGTGGTATAGACACAACCTAAGGCCAAGTATACAAAGAAGAATTGCACTAAAAATTCTTAAGGGAAACATAAAAAAACAAACAAATTCTTCAAAAATTCATCCAAGGTGGATAAGATCCCGAGTCCAAATCAATGAAAAAGTGTAAAGGGACCTTCCAAAAATTGGTATGGGTTGATCAAGTCTCGATCCCGATGAATGAAGGAGTGAGAATCAATTACCTCGACCTCCACTTACTAGCCCTACCCAATGTAAGTAAACCTCGCTTCACTGGGCACCCTCCATGAGTATTGATTGTGTGATATGATGTCTGCCTCAAGTACCATGGGAAACCCCCTATAGTCACCTATGAGATACCTAGGAAAAGAAACTAAGTATACCAACTCGTAGTCAATGTCCAGGGGGTACAGTTGACAATCGAGATCGAATGTATGGGTAGGGTAACAAATATAGAAGCTCTGAAAGAACCGTCTCTCAAGGAGGTATGGCCACTAGAGAAACCCTCGTGTATGATCTTTCTACAACACTCGATCAAGTTTCAGATGGGTTATCTCCTCGACTCTTCCTTACACGACCTCGTGTTTAACTCTTATGTTAGAGGAGTTTTTTGACTATACTTATACGATAGTTGGATTTTATTCTCCCTATCTCATATTCCTATGTTTGTTTACCAACCTTGGAGAGTTATATCTCAAATCCTAATCCAAATCCCTAACCCTAAACTTGTTGATGGACCCTAGAAACAAAGTCTAGTAAATTTTAAGTTTAGCATTCATTTTAGCGACTATTCTTTACTCAAAGGATATGAAAGTGCAACTGATGTTTTTTAAGACTCTTGCAAAAATGAAACTTATAAGAACATTTTTTTTTTTTTACAGTAATTCTTTAACGAAAAAGAGTTTCAAAAACACAAAATGCATGGACAAACTTTCAAACCTTGAAATGAAATATTTTCCCTTTTTGATGCAAAATGCACAATGCATCCTTTTGAGAAAAGAAAAAGAAGTAAACACAAAGATGTTTTTTTATCATTTTTCCATTGAAATTATTTTCAAGATTAGAAGAAAACAAAATCCTATTCTAATTTCTTTTTCTTTTTCAAATATAAAGCAAAATAATGCAACATAAAGAAATAAACCTAACTAGAAACAAACTATGGTTTTTTCATTTTCTTCTTCTTTCTACCAAAGAAAAACTAAATAAAATATGATAAAAGAAATAATTTTTGTAGTTTTATGTTTGAAAAATCCAAGGAAAGTACAAAATAAAAGTTTCCAATTCAAATACAAACTCAAGTTTCAAAAATGCCTGCAACAATGACCAGGAAACCAAGATCCTGAGAACAAGACTAGTCTTAAAGTGATGCAATCAAAGGGATAAGAGGGAGGAAAATATGGATAAAAAAATTGTTTTCCATTCAAATTTAAGGTCTTACCAACTTCCTATAGGCCACAAAAATTTCTGAGATCAAACTCCCCCCAAAATACCCCCAAACAGGCCAAAATATGGTTTAAAAAAGGCTGAAAAACAAGCAAAAAAGTAACTTTTCTGGATGCGTACGTGACTGTCTCCTCTATAGTTCACGTATATAATATCATGTAAATGCCTTTTATTAGTGTATGGAGCATATATGAGTTCTTATACACCCCTTGTCCTTGTATAGGGTGTGTATGTATGCGCTTTATCCTTCTATAGGGCGCATCTGTACGTGCTTTTGCCTTCTATAGGGCGCATCTGTACGTGCTTTTGCCTTCTATAGGGCGTGTATACACGCCAACACTTATGCATTTTTAAACGCGTATGTACAAACTTAAATCCTATATAAAAGTAGCACATGTATGTGTCTGTTGTCAAAGGTAAGAAAATATGCACTTGAAAAACTTAGTTCTAAAGCCCAAAACACTAAATGCAACAAAGAGATCAAAATAAAGCCAAAAAATAATGGAAAACAAAGAGCAAATCCAATAATGACTCAGAATGATAGAAGCATAAAATAACCTTGTTTTTATTTATAAAATTACAACTTACTAACTTATGAACTGAGAAAGAAACCCAAACAAAGTCTTAAATTCCTAGAAGAGACTCCAGACACCTGACCAAACACTCTCAGACTAGAGAAGATTTGAAAAAAATCCTGCCCAGGAATATGTACGCGACTGTCTAAACTGGAGGGAGCGTATATGTACGCGACTGTGTTAACTATAGAGCATGTATATACCCCAAAAAATTCAAAAAGAGAAGAAAAGAGACAACATAAAAGGATCAAATGATAAAGGAAAAGATTCAAATAACTGTAAGTCACTAATATAAGTATCAAGCAGTAGTCTGATGAAAAAGAAAATCAATTAAACCAAGAAAACACAAAAATGAAGCCCAAAACAGTTCCACTAGGGAAAGAACCTCGGTATGGTCACCAATTCTTCTTTCGGGGAAAATCCCCTACAGTAGTGGGCTTACTGCAGCGTACCAATGACCGCACACGAAGCAAATTCTATAAAGAGTACTAAGAAAATATATAATAACCAAATTCCAAAGAAATAACTAACTATTGGGAGAAAGAGAAAGATTGACTCACTAGACGTCCAACGGTTGATGTCATTCCCGATTCTCAAAATCCCTTCATTCTTTTCCAAGGGTTCCTCTACAACCTGCAAGAATAAAAAACAAGCAGACCAATACAAAGAGGTAGTGATACTAATAACTACTCATCAGTTCTATGAAAAAAGACGAAGAGCAATTAGTATTCTATGAAGAATATATAAAAGAATTGCAGATTTAAACAATACCAAAACAATACACTTCGAACGAATGATTTTTTGTATTGTTGATGAATAACAATTAGATAGTTACAAATTTTACCTGTTCGATGTAGCGCCACCCTATTGAAAGAGATCCCAAATTCCTCCACCCCAACCCTTGCTATAAGGATTGATTTTGACATTGAATTCACCATAGACCCAAAGCGAATATATGGGAGACTATTGGTTAGATAGGTTGGTGATTAGGAGGATGGAAACAAGGGTTTCTAGGTCCAAAAACCAACAACAACATCGATATGTATGAGCTTACAGACTCGACATGGATAGCCAGATAGGTGTTTTCTCTTATGTGCAAAGTATCATTACCTTTCTTCTTGAGGCAACTCACCAAATCTGTAACTCAACATTTAATTTGACACAATTATATATATTTTTAGCATTTATTGGCATGTATGCGACTTTCCCTTGAGTAGCCTGCATGTACGTGGGTTGCATAACTGTGAGGGCAGGTACATCCTCAAAAAATTGTTTTTTAGATAAGACTCAAAGAGGTATGGGGAATAGTTATCTATAAGAAGGATATGGATAATGTCAGAAATAACATCAATGCTTCAGTGGTGACAATTGACATTATAACAATCACATTCTAAATGGTGGATGACAACCCATAGTTAACCTTTGGAGTGTTTCAAAGTAAAGTATTCATAATGATAAAAGTACTCATAAATTACTTTTGAATATAATATAAATATATTCATAAAGTGAAGTACTTTTAAAGTAATCTGCTTTATTAAAAGTAAAGTCTCAATTCAAAATATAAAGTTAAAAAAATGAATATACAAATTTCGACATATTATTCACAATTTATATTGGAAAATAAATAAATAAATACTTTGTATTTTAAATTAAATAATTTTTTTCTAATTCATTACATTGATATATATTCAACCTAATATACATAAATTAAATCAGAATTCACATATATTAATTTAACTAATATATAGAGTACGTGGTCTAGCCAGATACTTCATATGCTAGTTAAACTAATATATGTATATTCCATATATTAATTTAACAAATGTATGGATACTCCATATATTAATATAACTAATATATGGAATACATGGTTACATGCCATGTATTCCATATATTAGTTAAATTAATATATGGATATTCATATATTAATTTAATTAATTTATTTCATATATTAATTTAATTGATGTATGAAGTGCATGGTTCTCTATGGAGTATGTGGAATCACATAGTCCATACATTAGTTAAACTAATATATACAAGATATATTAATTAAATTAATATTTGAATATCTATATATTAATTTAACTAATGTATAAAATACATGGAACCACTCCATATATTAATTAAAATAATATATGAATATCTATATATTAATTCCATATATTAGTTAAATTATATTCATATATTAATTTAATTAATATACAAAATACATGGAACACACACTCCATATATCAATTCAATTAATATATGGATAAATGGTTTATATGTGTTCTCATGTATTCATATATTAGTTTGATTTTGTGCATATAATCCATGTTATGAACTATGTATTATTTTTTAATCAGTCACATTTTATATTCCCCCAATTTAAAAAATGAATGTGTGGTCTATCACATGGTTTATATTAAAAAATATTATATTATTATTTATTATATGAGAATTACTTTATGCGTACTACATTTCTTATTAAAAGTAATTCATATATTCAAAAATACTTTGAGTACTACAATTCTTATTAAAAGTAATTCATATTCCCAAAAGTATTTTTATTTCTAGTCACATCAATAGAGGTACTTTTTTTATATAGACATATCTTAAATTTAACTTAATCATAGTTATATAGATTGTAGTGCAAGAGGTGTGTTGTAAATATAACTTACCCACAAAGTAAATAAATCATCGCATGTATCGGGTGACAAGGAATATATAGGTTGGGGGCCGCCGTCCGAGACATACCACCACGCATCCCCTTAGCCCGTTGGCACCTGCCACCCTCCACCTACCGACATCGCCTCACCGCGTATGACATTATTTCAACACCCTGACATGTAGTGTTTGACTCATGGCTCAACGTGGCTGTCACACTCGTTATCTAGTTATGATTTTTCATTGGTACCTCGTACTCACCTGGTACATCCCTCACATCCTACACTTCGTCATGGGAAATCCCTCTGCTATCACTCCAATTACTAGCCCTCACTTCACTCATTATGGCCACACCCTTACCTCATTCTTTGGATCATCGAGTCGTTATTTCACCCATGATCCGCTCTAAATTTGGTTTCGTCACCTTTCTTCCCCTTTGTTCACCCCTGTTCACCCTCCCCTATGCATCATCCCCTAGACGCTGGTTCACTCTCCCCGCATCCTCTTGTCTCTTTGTCTTTTCACCTCAGCTCCAATGGCTCATGGACACCACTCTCTTTGTGCTCATGGAGGATCTTCTCGTAGACATAGGGGGCGATCTGGTTCCCATCTAGCCTCTACAACAAAAGACTCATCTGAATCCTACCAAGCCCACACTTCTCCCCACATTCGATCCGAGATAGACTTAGCCGAGGCTGATGTTCGTGTTCTGAGTCACTTTGTCTCAGATCAAAATGTGCTTGACTCTGTTAGCTCGTGGATCCTAGACATTGGTAACACATGATCACAAATCTCCTAATTATACCTGAAAACTGTGGACATTTATTGGAACTTGAAGCTTCTGCTATGCTACGTCATTGTTGATCGATAGGAGGATAAACATGATATTCTACTGCAACTTGATAAAATTCACGGACAACTCAAGCTCCACGACCACAAGATGAATCTAATGGCTAAACAATTGACGTGTTTGGATGTCTCGCAAGTCAATCTTCCTCAAGCCTAGTTTCCTTCGAATGAGGGCTAACCCTCTACTTAGTTCTTCTAATTATCATTTTTTTAATCTTTTGTTTAGTCTAGGAGGCTTGAGGATCTCAATCCCACCTCATAATTGTCAAAATAGGAAAACTCAACATATAAATTTTTGTATAATAGATAGTATTACTCTTAGATATGTCCAAGATTTTAGCTTTAAAAGACAAATATTTCATATACCCACAATCAATTTGATGCATTGCTGCTGGTCTAGTTTCCCTAGTGGCGGGCCAAAAACAATATTTTTGTATACTTTTTTTATGGCAATATAAAGAATCAAGATTGCACACACAAAAAAACTAACTCATAATTTTTTATTATATCTCTTAGGAGGCTCAATTTAGACCTCAAAATTCTCCTAACATCCTCATTTCTGAAATAGGCTCACTACTATTGAAGAATCATCCTCTCCATTAGATTCATATTCAACATTTATTTGGATGTATCCAATAATTGAAAAGTCATTATCATCCTCGTTTGTACACTTTGCATATCTAATTCTCCACTAGACTTCAACCTTTTCTTCTCCCCTTCTACTGTTACCATGTTCAGTGTGGGCTAAGGATGCTACCTCCTACACACTATCCTCCTATAATACCTCTTTTTCATGCATTTCCTACGCATTACTTGTAAAATTATCTCCTTCTTGGATCTCTCTTCTTACCCTTTTTCACACTTGGTTTCTCCCTTCCCCAATGTTTTCTCCCCTTTTTCTAGTACTATAAAACTAAACTTTCCATACTACCTCACACAATGCATTTCTTCTCTCATATATGTCCCATCTCACTTTTCTCTTAGCTTTTGGATCCACTTTCTCTTTCTTTTATATCCTCGCCTCATCCTCCCTATGACATGAGGGACTTACACTACCATAATATTAGGTCACATCCATGTCAATCCTTTTTCCACAAATAACATTTTGATCTACAACCATATTTCAACTAATAGTTTTCCTCTCAAACCCACCTTAAATTCATATTCTATGGCACTAAATGAAGTATTATGTTCTATTTCAAACTCCACCATGTATCCTTCTTACACTTTGGTAAATTAGAAATCCACTGCATGCATCCACTTGATATCTAGGGTTTTCAATATTTCAATGGCTACCCAATCCCACAATATTGGTTCTTGAGATATCCTTGGGGTATTAATCTATCCATGTCTATTTATCCACTCATATAACAAAGTAGGGAATTCAACAAAAAATAATTCATGCTTATAAAAATATAAGTACCTATTTTTCCATGCTTTTGGGTTGATATGTAGTATATTTTGAGTTTCTTTCTATGTAAACTCAATCTATTTCTCAATCATCCAATCCAAATTCTCCCTTCATGATGGCTCCCATGACATGTGATGCAAGATCATCGCCCACATCAAGCGAGCCAACGTGGAAGTGAAGAACAACTGGACAAGCCCAACACAAATTTTGAATTTGTCTTGAAGATAATGCGCCAACCTTAAATGTGATAGTAAAGAGAGGCACACTTTTATATTGTAATTAGACCTTGAGCGTCCCACTCTCGTCTAAAGTAGATAGAGGCATTTATGTTGAGATGAAATAGGTAGGTATAATTGAATATTAGATTAGACAGTTTTAGAAAGAAAGAGGGAAACGAGATATAGACACCCTCATTGTGTATTGTAACATCAGCATGACTAGAGAGGAAGAGGAGAAGCAGAGAGTTGTGTAGTAGAATCCATGTACATAAGTTCTGAATTTATATAAAGAAAGCTGTGATTCAGACTCATGGTGTTTACTTATTCTTTGTGTATGCATCTTTGAATGTTACATTCATGAGTGGTTTATTCTTTCTATCATGCAATTGCTTTTATGCTATGTATGAATGATTTCCTGTTGAATATTTGGAATCTGAGAGAGGAAGAGAAAGGGGAATGAGTTTCAATTTCTTCTCTGTCTGAGCAAGATTCCTGCAAGGAGTGCAGTTGAATTTTCCACAAGGAGTGCGTCGACAAGGAGTTCATAGGGTTGTCTCTGAAAGATTAGGAGAGGTAGCTCTTGTTCTCATTTCCTCAGAGTGCAGCTAGGCACAGGAGTTGTGAAAGGAGTGCGCAGGCCAAGGAGAGTCTCAGGGTTGTGAACCTGAGAAAAATATCAAAGGAATGCTGCTGTAGGTGTGTGCAGAGTCGAAGTACATAACACCTGAGAGTGGTTGGAGGTCGCCTCGAGGAGTGCATGCAAGGATCCTGTTTGAAGTTGAAGTTGTGAGAAGATCAGGAGGAGTAAGGTCTTTGAAAACATAGAGGGGCATCAAAAGTTTGTAGCGCAAGTGGACAAGTCCAGGGAAGAGTTCTTGGTTTTCCTTCATAGAAATCATCAAATGGAAGAAATCGACGGTCAGGAATCTGTGGGGAGGATTAGCGAAACCCCGCCAGCCGTCAGATCTGCCAGAGAAGTGAGGAGGTTACAGTTGCATCCAGAGTTCAAGCTCAGGAGATTGTGGACCGCCAGATCTGCACATAGATACCCGTCAGCCGTTGGATTGATTGGGAGTTTCACGAAGGTTAAGCTTCGTGGATGGGAGGAGGAAAGTTCCGACGAGAGGCATGGTCCTCGGGATTTCGACATTCGCAAAATCGGGAATCACGAGAACGAGGCATCGGGAATTTGAAGTCACAGAGACCCCAAGAGAAAATCAGGGTCGTTCATCTCTAGAGGATGCGTGGCGACAATCGAGGCTATCAGGGGAAATCTCGACAGGGAAGCCAAATCGACATATCGGGATTCGACGTTTCGCGAATCCTGAAGACAAGGCAATCAGAGCATTTGAAATAACAAATCACGAAATAGAGAGGAGCAGCAAGGACCATCCATCCTTGAGGATGCGTGGCCGAGATCGAAGCCTTTGGGAAATTCCCCGAAAGGAAAAGTCAATTGTCGGAAAATCGAGAGTCGGGAAATCGGGAATCCCGTGGACAAGAGGCCCAATACATATTGACACTCGAAACCCCGAATCTCGATAAGAGATAGGATTGTGGTCATATAAGGCAGGGTCATGTGGAATAGGAGCATAGCTAGGAGGGGATGAAGCAAAAAGGAAGCGCATCGGGATATCGAAGATCGGGAATTCAAGGAAGCAAGTGTTGGTGACATCGGGGATTGGAAAACCCCGAAACCTGATTGTTATTTTCTATTGAGAACGGAGAAGCGCTCAAGCCTAAGGGTTGTAACGAGGAGGACAGACCTATGGGTCAAATATTAATAAGGATTCCAAGGGAGAATCAAAGGAGCCACTCCGGCTCGAGGGTAATTTAGAATGATCCTTAAGACCGGGAGGTCAGGCGTGGGACTTGCTGAGGTAGGTGCCTGGGTGGACGCCATCAAGTGGTATCAGAGCTTAGAAAAGCTTCTTTGATTTCTGTAGCAGGAAGAAGGAAGATTCACCATGCCGCCGAGAAGGAGAGATAGACAATCACCCGATCCAGAGGAGGAAAGGGAGACGTCCAGAGGAAGGGGTAGACAAGTGCAGAACCCAGAAGTAGAAAGAGATCTGCATAACATACGCGCCAGACTTGTGGATGTGGAGATAAGACAAAAACGCATAGCTGATGTAGGAGATATCAATGAGTCCGAAAATGAAGATGATGCTGGACGTGGAGAAGAAGAAATCACAGCAGAGGATGCAGCAAATGAGGGCTCACTTAAAGCTGTTGCAAGAATGGGTGCAAAGGCGAAGATGGACATTCCAGTTTATGAGGGAAATATGGATATAGAAGAGGTTCTAGACTGGATTATAGCTCTAGACACATATTTTGACTATGAAGATGTCGAAGAGGACAAGAAGGTCAAGCATGCCATCATGAGATTAAAAGGACATGCATCATTGTGGTGGGATGAACTACAAGCGGACAGGCGTTGCCAAGGCAAGCATAAAGTTAAGAGCTGGGACAAGATGATTGCAAAGATGAAGGCAAAATTCATCCCCAGGGATTACCAGATTACTCTGTTCAGGAGAGTGCAAAACCTGAGACAGAAGCTGATGTCAGTAAAGGAATATACTAAGGAATTTTACAGGTTGAATATTAGAGCAGGTCATCGTGAAAGCAATGATGAAAAGGTAGCTAGGTATATGAATGGCCTGAGATATGAGATTCAGGATGAGATGAGTATGTTGACCATCTAAACGGTGGAAGATGCTTATCAGATGGCTCTGAAAGCAGAAGAGAAGCTGAGCCGAAAGAAAATTCAAAGAGGCTGAGGCAGAAGTCAACCCAGAGGAAAATCTGTTGTCCAGGATAGAAACCAGAAGCCCAAGGAAAACTGGAAGAAACCTCAGACTCGAACTAAGAGAGGTGGAAGCTCACAGCGAGGGCAATATGCTGAACATAGAGGACAACATACTGAGCAAAGAGGAGGGTATGCTGATAATAATACTTTTCCTCGTACTAGAGGTAGGGGAAGAGGCAGAGGTGGAGTAATTACATGCTTCACATGTGGAAAGAATGGGCACAAGTCTTATGAGTGTTCTGATAAAAATAAAGAGGGTGGAGAGACTCACATCGCCGAAGCACAGGGGAGAAATGTTGAGGCAGAGGATGCTGAAGGTGGAAGATCACTGATGATGCGGAAAGTTCTTTTGACACCCGAAAGGGAGGTGGAGAGTTCAGTCCAAAGGACTAGACTTTTTCGGACTGCTTGCAAAACCAAGGACAGAGTGTGAAAGGTCATTGTGGACAGTGGTAGCACAGATAATCTCGTTTCAACCAAGATGGTAGAAAAGCTGAAGCTGGAGACGATTGAACATCTGAGCCCATACAAAGTTTCATGGCTACAAAAAGGACATCAGGTAAATTTCACTAAACAATGTTTAGTTGAATTTAAGATAGGAGGATATAATGATAAGATCTTGTGTGATGTTATTCCCATGGATGTTTGCCATCTATTGCTGGGTAGACCATGGAAATATGACAGAAATGTGATTCATGATGGGAGGATGAACACATACACCCTAGAAAAGAACGGGAGAACTCATATGTTATTTCCAATCAAGGATAAAGAAGTAAATCCAGAGGTAAGCAACACTGTACTTCTCATGAGTGGGAAGGAACTTCTTACAGAGGTCAAGAAGAAAGAGGAACCGCAATTCATTGTGGTCAGAAAAACAAAGATTGTTTTGACCAACACAAGAGTGGATGATTTACCAGAAGAATTTCAGGAACTGCTGGAAGAGTTCGTTGATATAATAGTGGACGAATTACCTCGTTCATTTCCACCGATCAGAAGTGTGAGTTACCATATTGATCTCATACCTGGAGCCAGTTTTCCAAACAAATCCGCATCCAGATTGATGCCGCAGGAGAATGAAGAGGTTAAAAGGCAGGTCCAGGATTTGTTGGACAAGGGTTTGGTCAGGGAAAGCTTGAGTCCGTGTGCTGTTTCGACAGTACTCAGTCCGAAGAAAGACGGAAGCTGGAGGATTGCACTGATTCAAGAGCCATTAACAAGATAACCATCAAGTATAGATTTCCATTTCCAAGGATGGATGACCTGATGGATTGCTTGAGTGGAGCAAAGTATTTTTCAAAGATTGATTTGAAAAGCGGATATCACCATATTCGCATGAGAGAGGGTGATGAGTGGAAGACAACATTCAAAACAAACAAAGGGTTGTATGAATGGCTTGTTATGCTGTTTGGCTTAACAAATGTGCCAAGTACCTTCATGAGGTTGATGAACAAAGTCCTGAAGGAGTTCATCGAAAAATTTGTTATCGTATATCTGGATGATATACTGATTTTCAGTAAAACGGAGGCTGAACATCTGAAGCATTTGGCCATTGTGATGAAGAGATTACATCAAGAGAAGCTGCTGATAAACATGAAGAAGTACTCATTCATGAAGACATAGCTCATTTACTTGGGATTTTTTATTTCTGCAGATGAGTTGAGGATGGATCCAGATAAGGTGGAGGTAATAAAAAAATGGCCATCACCGAGGAACATATTTGAGGTGAGAAGTTTTCACGGGTTGGCTAGTTTATACTAAAACTTCATTAGGAATTTCAGTGAAATTAGCGCAACGATGATGGATACAGTGAAGAAAAGACATAATTTTTTTCACTGGATAGAAGAAGCCGAAAATAATTTCAATTTGTTGAAGAGGAAGATCACAAAACAACCTGTTCTGGTGTTACCGAATTTCTGAAAAACATTTCAAGTGAAATGCGATGCAAGCGGGTTTGCAATCGGGGCGGTCTTGAGTCAGGAAGACAGGCCGATAGCATACTTCCGTGAGAATCTAAATGAAGCGAAAGTGAAATACTCCACTTATGATAAGGAGTTTTATGCTATTATACATGCATTAAAGAAATGGAGGCATTATTTGATCTCGAAAGAGTTTGTTTTATATAGTGACAATCATGCACTGCAGTTTGTGACTCAACAGGAAAAGTTGAATCGAAGACATGTAAAATGGGTTGAATATATGCAGAATTTCACTTTTGTGATTAAACATATTTCTGGTACTGCTAACAAAGTTGTTGACGCTTTGAACATGAAGTGTTTGCTGTTGCAGGAGTTCAAAGTCAAAACATTGGGTTTTGATGATCTTAGGGACATGTACGCAGATGACCCAGACTTTAAGGGAGCGTATGAAGTAGCTGAGAATCTAGTTCTCAGAGATAGCAACAAATGGGTCAAATACATGATCCATGAAGGATTGTTGTTTAAGGGCAATCAACTATGTATTTCGAATTGCTCCATGAGGGAGAATCTGCTGAAGGATAAACACAATGGAGGATTGGCCGGACACTTTGGTCATGAAAAAACATTCAAAAAGTTGAGCGAATCATACTTTTTTCTAGGGATGCGATCAGAGGTCAAGATATTTGTAGACAAATGCAGAATTTGCTAGCATTCGAAGGGAAGGAAGCAAAATGCAGGTTTTTATCAACCATTACGCATACCTGAGAATCCGTGGGATGAAATTAGCATGGATTTCATATTGGGGTTGCCAAGGACGCAAAGAGGATTTGATTTGATATTTTTGGTGGTGGATAGATTTTCCAAGATGGCAAACTTTATCCCATGTCAGAAAACTAGTGACACGACTCACATCGCGAACCTATTTTTCAAAGAAGTCATTCGACTTCACGGCTTGCCAAGGAGCATAGTTTTGGACAGAAATACGAAGTTCATAGGGCATTTCTGGAGAACCTTATGGAAGAAGATGGGAACTAACTTGTTATTTAGTTTGGCTTATCATCCTCAGACGGATGGACAGACATAAGTGGTAAACAAAAGTTTGGGAGATTTGCTGAGAAGCTTGGTGACAGAGCACCACAGCGGTTGGGACAATATATTGCCGCAGGCAGAGTTTGCATATAATGACTCAGTGAATAGAATTACAGGACATATTCCATTTTAGATTGTTTATGGCATACAGCCGAGGGGAATTTCTGAATTGAGGGATTCAGAACATAATGCAACTAGGAGCGCTAGTGCAGAAGATTTCGTAGAAGCGATGAAGGAACTTCACAACCGAGTGAAGGAGCGGTTGCAGAATTCAAGTCAGGAGTATAAGTAGAGAGTAGATCAACACAGAAGACAACTTCAATTCGAAGTTAGTGACTTGATTTTGGCACATCTGAGAAAGGAAAGGTTCCCGAGAGGAACGTATAATAAATTGAATATGAAGAAGATCGGACCATGTAGGGTCTTGAAGAAAATTGGAGAAAATGATTATGAGATTGAATTACCCGATGGGATCAGAATTTATCCGATATTCAATGTCTCAGATTTATACCCATACAAAGCTGAGGAAGCAGGAACAAATAATGAACATTCAGAGGTTCAGTGGCGAAAGAAGATGCCAGTTGTAGATAAGCCACAGATGGAGCAGATATTGGATAAACGAGTGGGTAAGAAGACCAGAAAAAAGCAGTACTTTGAATATTTGGTCAAGTGGAATGACCATCCAGTTGAAGATGCCAGTTGGGGGAACGAAGCAGAGATGCAGAGGCATGGATGAACCGTGCATGAGCTCATGGACAGGATCCCATGAAGATTTTCAAGCGAGGGAGTATGATGCAGAAGCATCACCCACATCAAGCGAGCCAGCGCGGAAGTGAAGAACAGCTGGACAAGCCCAGCACAAATTTTGAATTTGTCTTGAAGATAATGCGCCAACCTTAAATGTGATAGTAAAGAGAGGCGTACTTTGATATTGTAATCAGACCTTGAGCGTCCCTCTCTCGTCTAAAGTAGATAAAGGCATTTATGTTGAGATGAAATAGGTAGGTAGAATTGAATATTAGATTAGATAGTTTTAGAAAGAAAGAGGGAAACGGGATATAGACATCCTCATTGTGTATTGTAACATCAACATGACTATAGAGGAAGAGGAGAAGCAGAGAGATGTGTAGCAGACTCCATGTACAGAAGTTCTAAATTTATATAAAGAAAGCTGTGATTCAGACTCATGGTGTTTACTTATTCTCTGTGTATGCATCTTTGAATGTTACATTCATGAATGGTTTATTCTTTCTGTCATGCAATTGATTTTATGCTATGTATGAATGATTTCCTGTTGAATATTTGGAATCTGAGAGAGGAAGAGAAAGGGGAATGAGTTTCAATTGCTTATTTATCTGAGCAAGATTCCTGCAAGGAGTGCAGTTGAATTGTCCGCAAGGAGTGCGTCGACAAGGAGTTCAGAGGGTTGTCTCTAAAAGATCAGGAGAGGTATCTCTTTTTCTCATTTCCTCAGAGTGCAGCTAGGCACAGGAGTTGTGCAAGGAGTGCACAGGCCAAGGAGAGTCTCAGGGTTGTG
This sequence comes from Picea engelmannii, assembly GCA_009831015.1. Taxonomy (NCBI): domain Eukaryota; kingdom Viridiplantae; phylum Streptophyta; class Pinopsida; order Pinales; family Pinaceae; genus Picea; species Picea engelmannii. The sequence goes on from ML787793.1 coordinate 123,066, forward strand.
AACCTGAGCAAAATATCAAAGGACTGCTGCTGCAGGTGTGCGCAAAGTCGAAGTACATAACACCTGAGAGTGGTTGGAGGTCGCCTTGAGGAGTGCATGCAAGGATCCTATTTGAGGTTTAAGTTGTGAGAAGCTCAGGAGGAGTAAGGCCTTTGAAAACGTAGAGGGGCATCAAAAGTTTGTAGCGCAAGTGGACAAGTCCAGGGAAGAGTTCTTGGTTTTCCTTCATATAAATCATCAAAGGGAAGAAATTGACGGTCATGAATCTGTGGGGAGGATTAGCGAAACCCCGCCAGCCGTCAGATCTTACAGAGAAGTGAGGAGGTTACAGTTGCATCCGGAGTTCAAGCTCAGAATATTGTGGACCGCCAGATCTGCACATAGATACCCATCAGCCGTTGGATTGACCGAGATTTGCACGAAGGTTAAGCTTTGTGGATGGGAGGAGGAAAGTTCCGATGAGAGGAGTGGTCCTCGGGATTTCGACATTCGCGAAATCGGGAATCACGAGAACGAGGCATCAAGAATTTGAAGTCATAGAGACCCCAAGAGAAAATCAAGGCCATTCATCTCTAGAGGACGCGTGGTGACAATCGAGGCTATTGGGGGAAATCCCGACAGGGAAGCCAAATCGACATATCAGGATTCAACGTTTCGCGAATCCTGAAGACAAGGAAACCAAAGCATTTGAAATTGCGAATCGCGAAATAGCGAGGAACAACGAGGACCATCCATCCTTGAGGATGCGTGGCCGAGATCGAAGCCTTCGGAAAATTCCCCGAAAGGAAAAGTCAATTGTCGGAAAATCGAGAGTCGGGAAATCGGGAATCCCGTGGACAAGAGGCCCAATACATATTGACACTCAAAACCCCGAATCTCGATAAGAGATAGGATTGTGGTCATATAAGGCAGGGTCGTGTGGAGTGGGAGCATAGCTAGGAGGGGTTGAAGCAAAAAGGAAGCGCATCGGGATATCAGAGATCGAGAATTCGAGGAAGCAAGTGTTGGTGACATCGGGGATTGGAAAACCCCGAAACCCGATTGCTATTTTCTATTGAGAATGGAGAAGCACTCAAGCCTAAGGGATGTAACAAGCAGGACAGACCTATGGGTCAAATCTTAATAAGGATTCCAGGGGAGAATCAAAGGAGCCACTCTGGCTCGAGGGTAATTTAGAACGATCCTTAAGATCGGGAGGTCAGGCGCGGGACCTGCTGAGGTAGGTTCCTGGGTGGACGCCATCAACATGTCCATTCTTTCTACAATTTCTTCATCCCATCTTGACAATGACTCTATATTTCCTTAAATACATAATACTATAGTTACAAATCAATTACAAGCCTAACTATCCTCTACACATCTTGGTATTATGGAATTAGGTCAATACACCAGCATTACAAGTAATTATCATTTTCACATGCAATACAAAAGGTGGTGTGCATGAAAATTGGTGGCACACTGTACAAGGCACTTTGTGTAGTCTAAATATCCCCACACACTAAGTGTAAGTTGCGCTCTGTAAAACAAATCAATAGTGTGCCAACAACCCTTCCTTAGAAAATTTGTTTTGGTATCTTTTGATGAAACACTAGTTTATAGTTAATCTTAGGAAGAGCATGAACAACTTGCAGACATGGTCTGGAGAAGCAAATATATCTAAAGCCTTCCAAGTGTGCCTTTGGAGTTCAAGAAGGGGAATATTTATCAAGAATCTGTTACACTTAATTATCGACCTGGGAATACGTAAACTTATGAAGCATAAAGCAAAGTATATGAAAGTATCTAGTTTTCTTTTCTTTTATTGAAAATCACTTATTCATTAATATAATAAACAAAACCTGAAATTATTAAGGCAAGTTGTAATTTTGAAAGATAAAATAATCACTGCAATTCAATAAATTAACACATATATGATTATGATAATTTAATAAACCACTAGTATTATGAAATGAGTCAATAATAGAGTCTCTTCTATTTCATATTTCTACTAATGAAGCCTGCAACTGAAACAAGTAAATTGATTTGATGATTTATATGAACAATCAATACTATGTTTTCACACCACACTTTAAATAAAAACTTTAAAGCATACAAATAAAAATTACATGCAATTAAATATTGCATAAATACAACAAGTAAAAAAAAAGACAACATAGCCTAACACAGGGGGGCCTCTTGGTTTGGTTCCACGTTGTTGAACGAAACTATAAAAATAAAACTATCAAATTCAAATCTAATTTATAAACTCATTCATAAAAATGCATACACATAAAATGTTTGAATCAACAACAACACTTTCGTATTGAAATCTCATAATGCATTCCATACAAAAATCAAGAGTATCCTCTATGTTGAGGCCCTGGGTATTTATACAAATTTGAAAGCAAGAGTTTTTGGATCTTATTATGCTACTCTATGATAGAATGATCTATATCTCGAATTTCTAGAAAGGAGGGGATTATGCTACATCCATGTTTGAGAAATTCATGGTTGCACGCATGGATTTCTCAAACTACATATCGATACCAGATCTGAAGATTTCCTTAGAATTGTATTGCATCTAAAACTTGTGTTTTGTTATACTCTACCTCTTTATGTTGATCACACTTTTGACTTCACTTCACCGCTGACTTGAAATTCGTTGGATGCGATTTGATAGGTGGAAAAGCCGAAGGACCCGATTTTCTATCTCATCCAACTCATACTTTCGCTGCTCCGTACCTGTAGCTATATGAACCTATATTTTGGCTACAAAATTAGGTACTGGCTTCAAAATAATCTTGTTTATGTAGCTATCATTTTTAGATTGATTTTACAAAGAGAATTAATGAAAATATAGAAAGAAATGGACTTTTTACCTAGTTTCATCCCTTCTAACTTAAAACATGATTGTATCCAAAAATGGTAGCAATGAAGGAATATATAATGATTATGACTAGTATTCAGGGCTATGATAGATAGGGTAAGAAACAAAAAGTGTTGACAAAAAGAGTTATTTCCTGGGTTCAACAAACAACTATATGTAATGCCTTCCAAGTGTGCCTTTGGAGTTCAAGAAGGGGAATATTTAGGTCATATTGTATCTCATGAGGGAATCAATGTAGAACCTAGCAAAATTAAAGCTACGATGGAATGACCAACTCCCAACACTTTGAATAATCTTAGGGGATTCTCACAATTCATGGTTTATTATCACTAGTTTGCCAAGAATTATGGTCAAATAACAACACCTGTAACATCATTATTGAAAAATGGTGGCTTTCCTGGGACTCAATAAGCAATCCAAGCTTTTAAGAAACATACAGAGGACATGCGTAGAACTCGAAGATTAAGCATGATAGACGTCAATAAAACCTTTATTATGGAGTGGGATGCAATGGGGCATGACATTGATGTCATTTTAATGTAAGAAGGAAGGCCCCTTTCTTTTGAAAGTCACCAAATTAAAGGAAAGAGTTTACTCTAACCCATTTTTGAGAAGGAAATGGTTGTCCATACTGCATGCAGATAAGCAATGGAACCCTTACCTAGTAGAAGAAAATTCAAGGTAAAAATGGATTATGATAGTCTAAAATACTCCTTGGAGCAATGACTATATTGAAAAGGGAAACAAAAAAGGGTCACAAAGATGCTAAGTTATTCTTTGAAATTATATACAAAAAATGGAAAGAGAAAGTGGTGGCGGATGCATTTTCAAGGAAGGGTAAGAACACTAAGGCCTTACTTTATTATATTTCCATTCTATAAGATGATTCAGTGAAATTGATCCAGGTGGATATCGGTGGCCACCCACCTTTTTCGACTGGCTCAAAATAGTTTTATGGCAATTTTGGCAATTTACTATTTTTAGCAGGTTTTAATTTTCGGGGCCATTTTGAGGGCCTAAATGAAGGTTTTTCAAGATAAAGGTTCTCAATGATAGCCAAAGGCACGACTGATCCCCCAAAATGAATCTCCTCAACGATACCTTTCCAACGAGCTATCATACGCCTAAAACGAAGATCGTATGCAAAAGTTACGACCCCAGGAAGTTGATGTACTAACTTACCCAAACAAGGCCCACATGACTTTTGGCGCTTCATCTCCTAGGGTTAGGTTTTTGGATGTCTAGGACTTTTGGCATTCCTGTTTATTGTAAAAAGGCCTTCAGAGCCTCATTGTAATCATCTTCTTGCGAATGCGAGTAGTCGTCACATCTCTTCTCAGAGATAAGTTGCCACCATTCTAGCGAGTCTTTCACTCTGTATTTTTAAAGTCTCTGTACATTTATTTCATTAATAGAAATCGTGTATTACTGTATCTTTGTATTTATGGTTGCATCTCTCATATATTTCTGTTATATTACTGGATATACGTGATATCTCTGTGCATTTCTTTATAATATCTCCGCTCTCATTTTGTGCCGAAAATAATCCAGATCAGTGGTATCAGAGCAGGTTGCTCTTGATCGTTTTTTCAGTGCATGTCCCCGACGAGGTCCGAGTATAGCAAGTTGGGTCTCGAGCTTGTCTCTCTTGAAGACAATCGCTCTCGCACACCCAAGAAACCCTCAATGGCGGAAGAAACTAAAATCGATGGAGCAAACGATCCTATCAATCTGTTGCTTGAGAAAGCTTTCACACGATAGAGGGATGAAATGATGGAGAATTTTTCCTACATCCCTAAACGCCTGTCGATAACATCAGGCACATCTATTGAACAACTGAGAGTGGGAGGTGAATCAATTGTCACCGTGCTTAAACAATATGCTTCTTTTAAATTCTTTACAAGGCACTCAATGATGATCACAATAATGCAGGTAAATAAGCAATGGGACATTCAACATCAGTCACATATATGAGATACACATAGACAGATATTTCTCGAGGAAACCCATAAAGGGTAAAAACCTCTTCTTCTTTATATGATAAGTATTATTTACATTATTTACATTATCATACATATGAGCACCTACTCACTGTGAGGCTAAAACCTCTGTTTTGCAAGATGAAACTTGTCGAGAGCACCAACTCTCTGTTTTCTCTAGCACCCACTAGAAGGAAGCACCAACTCCCTGGTTTCTATAGCACCAATTAGAAGGAAGCACCAACTCCCTGGTTTCTCTAGCACCAACTAGAAGGAAGTACCAACTCCCTGGTTTCTCTAGCACCAACTAGAAGGAAGCACCAACTCCCTATGTTCAAGCACCCACTTGAACCTCTGAGGACACCAGTCCTCCCTAGCACCTCCCTACCACCCTAGTTTATCTATATGAATTATTGAAACTTATTACAGTGATATAGTGTTCAACAACAACTTACCAGTCTCATCACTGTTCTTCAAGATTTCACTGCTCTGTCTTCCTCACTGTCTTCCTGCATGCATCCATTTCACTTTTCTATTCTTTTTCCTCTTGTGCTTTCTGCACCATTCCCTTTCAATGCACCTTTTGTCTTCTATCCATATCAACTGCTGCACTCTGTTCCTTCTTCACACCTCCAATCATCACATCACAACAACAACACCCATCTCTTCTTTCTTCTACATACTTGTAGTCACTGACCTCCTTGTGCATGCTCTCTCGCCATGCTTCTGCATCCTCTGCATGTCGAGTGCTCTGCCTGTTCATCATTGCAACTCTTCAGCTTCTCCGTTTGTTAATCCCATCTGTCCATCATCACTGGGTGTCATGATCAAATTGCTTCACATCATAGGGAGTTGAGATTCTTCATCGTCTGTTGCAGTCGACCTCAACCTCTCTGTTGCAGTTCACGGCTCCAACGCTCTTCTAGCTGTCAATAATCTCCATGAATAGTCTTTTCTCCTACTAGAAGATTCCTTGTGACCCTTCAGTTCCTCTGGAAATCACACCAAAGTCTCTTCGAGTCCTCTGGCAGAAACCATCAGTGGTTTCTAGCAGTTACACTGAGAAGTGCTATAGTAGCCCTCGGATCTTCTTCAGTTTCATCTGCATCGTTGGATTAACTTCTCTAAGTCTTGCGTTCATTTTGGCATTTTGTTCTTCGAAATTTCAGGATTTGTGTGATCAAGTGTCTCGACACTCCATGTCGCGATCCCCGAAATGGAGCTTGGTTGCTCTAGCTCTTTCCTCTATCTCTCGCCGATGTGACCAATGGCTGTGACCATAGCCTTATTTAAAAACTGCATTTCGCAATTTCGCGTTTCGACACTTCGGCATTTCAGTACTCTTGTGGTGAAGTTTCTTGACTCTCCATGTCGCGGTGCCCGAAACTCCAAAATGGAGCTTGTCTGTGACATTTCACGATTTCGGGACTCCTTTGATGAAGAGTCTTTACTCTTGACTCTTCCTACTCCCAGTATCCGAAACTCCGGTATGGAGTCTTTGATATTTCGCGACTTCGTGTTTCACAATTTCGCGACTCCTGTGATCAAGAGTCTTCACTCTTAACTCCTCCTATTCCCGGTATCTGAAACTCCAGTATGTTTTATTTATCATTTCATGACTTTGGGTTTCACGACTTCAGGACTCTTCATTATGAGAGTCTTTGTCATTTCCATCTCCCGGTATCCGAAATCCCGATATCCAATACTTCAAAATGGAGTCGGATCAAACGGTCCACGATCTCCTTGAACCAATGGCTCAGATCATTTCGCCATTTCACATTTCATGATTTCGGGACTCCTATTGATGAGAGTTTCTGACATCTCCATCTCCTAGTAACTGAAATCCCAGTATCCACCACTCCAAGCGATGCGCCTGTTTCGCGATTTCAGGGTTTCACATTTTGCAACTTCGAGACTCCTGTTGATGTGAGTCTCTAACATCTCCATCTCCCAGTAACTGAAATACCGATATCCAAAACTTCGAGCGATGCACCTATTTCATGATTTTGGGGTTTCACATTTCATGAATTCGAGACTCATGTTGATGTGAGTCTCTGACATCTCCATCTCCCGGTATACAAAACTTTGAGCGATGCACCTATTTCACGATTTCGAGGTTTCACATTTCGCGACTTCGAGATTCCTGTTGATGTGAGTCTCTGGAATCTCCATCTCCCAATACCCAAAACTCCGAAATGAAGTTTACGCCCGGTATGTGAAATTATTTGTTGATGTACCTCTTTCGGGATTTCACATTTCGCGATTTCGAGACTCCTGTGTTGGAGAGTTTCAACTCTTGACTTCTCCATCTCCCGGTAACCGAAACTCTGAAATGGAGTCTTTGTTGAGGTGATTTTTCAGGGTTTCGCATTTTACCTTGCTCGTTAAAGAGCGTATAAGTCCTTCTAGATCCAACGCCGGTAGGACCTCGGGCTCATATATGATGTTCATTGGGAAATCTTCAATGAGATCCATCGTTGCATACTCTGATCTTGTCGAGCTTGCTCTGCAATGTCTTCCCAAAAGACTTTTGGTGCCCGCCTGGCACATCCTTCCTGTACTCAATCCATCATCGCTGTTGTACTTGCCATCAATGACAAGCATACACTATCTGTAAAAACATGCCAACAATCTCCCCCTTTGGCATTGATGGAAACAAAGGCACCTGTACTTGTTCTTTTCTCCCCCTTTGACATCAATGTCAAAGAAAACATGCTCCCCCTGAGCTATTGCAGTATTTGTAGGAGGTATCAGATATGCAATTAATACAAGACTCCCCCTAATAGGATGGAGTCTCTTAGGTGTGAAACGAGATGACACCCAGCTTCTGTTGGAGATATTCAAAAGAGGTCTTAGCTAGGGGTTTACTAAAGATGTTTGCTATTTGTTCTATGGTTGGAATGTACTAAACCTGAACAACATGATTGGTGACTTGCTCTCTCAGAAAATGGTATTTTATGGGAATATTCTTGGTCTTGGAGTGGAATACAGGATTCTTAGACACACTGATGGCACTAGTGTTATCACAATGAATTAGGATTGGTGCAACACATTTTACCTCCAAGTCTGCAAGTGTCTGAATCATCCATAATACTTGAGTGCAACAGGTAGCAACATCAATGTACTCTACCTCTGTGGTTGATAAAGAAATGGAATCTTTGTTTTTACTAAGCCATGCTACTAATGAGTCACCCAGGAAGAATGCTCCTCCACTGGTGCTTTTTCTCTCATCAAAATAGTTTGCCCAATCTGCATCTGAATAAGTAGTTAACTGAAAATTCTGATTTTTGGGATACCACAGACCATAAGTCATTGTTTCATTCAGATACCTGAATAACCTTTTGACAACTAGTAAATGACTCTGTTTAGGTGCAGACTGATATCTTCCAACCATTCCTACAACATGCATTATGTCTGGGCAAGATGCTGTGATGTATAACATGCTTTCTATCATTGACCTATATGAACGCTGATCAACATCAGGTGAGTCATCATCCTTGCTTAATTTGCAGCCAGTAACCATAGGTGTTCCCACAGGTTTAGAATCTTCCATTTGAAACCTTTTCGACATTTCTCTTAGATATTTTTCTTGAGAAATGAACATCCCTTCAGACCTCCGAGTAATTTGCAGACCAAGAAAAAATGACAGTTCTCCTATCATGGACATTTCAAACTCAGATTTCATGGCAGAAGCAAACCATTGTACCAATGGATCCTTATTACATATGAAGATGATGTCATCCACATAGACCAATACAATGAGCAAATTATTATCCTCTGTTTTAATATACATATTGCTGTTAGTTGTTCCTCTCTTGAACCCTTTGTCTTTAAGATACGTATCTAGTCTGTGATACCAGGCTCGAGGGTCTTGTTTTAACCCATATAAAGATTTCTTCATCTTGCATATTAAGTCAGGGTTATCAGACAGTTTGAAACCCTCTGGTTGTTCCATATAGACCTCTTCACTTAAATCTCCATTTAGAAAAGATGACTTGACATCCATTTGATAGACTTTAAACCTTTTATGACAAGCATAGGCAAGAAACATTCTGATGGCTTCTAATCTTGCTACGGGCGCAAATATTTCATCAAAATCCAGTCCTTCTATCTAAGCATATCCTTTACAGACTAACCTTGCTTTGTTTCTGACAACTTTTCCTTGCTCATTCAACTTATTCTTAAAGATCCATTTGGAGCCAATGACGTTTTTACCTTCGGGTCTATGAACCATCTCCCACGTATTGTTTTTCTCAATCTGATCAAGTTCATCATTCATTGCTTTAACCCAGTGGTCATCTTTGTTAGCTTCATTGAAATTCTTGGGTTCCAGCATGGATATGGAAGCTATATGAGATTGTTCGGTGGTTTTGATTAGCTTTCTCCTGGTTTCTACACATTTTTTTTCTCCAATTATCTGACTTGCAGAATGATTCTTTTGAATGATTCTGGAGGAGGAATTTGAAGTTGACTGTTGATTTGAGTTTTTCTGAGTGTCTGAGTCTTCATTTGATTCAGAGTCTTCATTTTCTGATTCTTAGACCTGTTCATCTTTAGCTTTAGCTATGTCTTCTGTAGAAGACTCATTACTGTACATCTCTCTTGCTGGGATTCCTTCATCAGTTTTTACATCAATACAGTCAACCATTTTATGCAGACTCTTATTATAGCATCTATATCCTTTACTATTTGTAGTATACCCTAAGAATATACCTTCGTTGGCCCTGTCATCATATTTGCCGAGGTTCTCATCATTATTCTTTATGTAGCATTTACTCCCAAAGACTTTGAAGTGTTTAATTGAAGCAGGTCTCCCAAACCATAGTTCATAAGGTGTCTTGTCACTTTGTGGTCTAAGGTGAGCTTTGTTAAGAACATGGACTGTTGTGTGTATTGATTCTACCAAGTAGGTTTGGCCAATGTTCTTCTCATTCATCATTGACCTGGCCATTTCCTGCACTGTTCTGTTTTGCCTCTCAACAATTCCATTTTGTTGCATAGTTTCTGGGATTGTGTATTTTCTCTTGATCCCATGCTCATTGCAGAATTCCTTGAAGTCTCTTGACATAAACTCTCCTCCCCGGTCTGATCTTACTACCTTTAACCTCTTGCCTGTTTGAGTCTTAGTTAAAGCCTTAAATATTTTAAACTTCTCAAATGCTTCAACCTTTTTCTTGAGAAAGGCAACCCAAGTAAGTCTAGAGTAATCATCAATAATTAGCATGAAGTAGTTTTCTTTCCCTTTGCCTTCCTATATTGATGGTCCACATAAATCCATATGAACTAGTTGAAGTGGTTTCTCTGTTGAAGTAAAGCTCTTGGACTTAAATTGTGTCCTGTTTTGCTTCCCTACTTGATAGGGTTTACACATTGAATCTTGGGGCTTTGATATTCTCGGAAGATATTTTACTGCCTCGAGTTTTTTGAGTTTGATTAAGTGGTCAAAGTTTATATGTCCAAGTCTCCTATGCCATAACCAACTTTCATCATGTCTGCTTAGATGACATTATTCTCTATTTTCTTTTAGCACATATACATTATTTTCTATCCTTATGCCTTTGGCCACCACTTGTCTTGAGGTTACAGATTTTATCTTGCAGTCCTTGGACGTGAACACCACTTCACATCCTCTGTCACACATTTGACTTACATTGAGAATATTATGTTTCAGTCCATCTACAAGTAAAACATTTTGGGCTTTTCCTTTTCCATTACTTAAGCTCACCATCCCTTTGCCCTTTATTTTCCCTGGAGCATCATTTCCAAATGTTACATTTCCAAATGTTACATTTCCTGATTTGCTTTCACTTAGAGATAGAAACTTGCCTTTGTCTCCCATTAGGTGTTTGGAGCATCCACTGTCTATATACCAAGGGTTCATTTTTCTTTGAGTGGACAGTACTAATCCACACTTGTCACTTTTCTTCTTCTTCCAAAACTTGACATTTTCAAGAGGAGATTTCGAATCTGGTTCATAGTTCCTTAACCGACAGTTAATAGATTTATGTCCAAAGTTATGACAGGTGTAGCATTCAATATCATTGTTCAATATGTCAAACTTATTGTTGCAGTGTTGTCTACTCATTGACTGTTGATTATTTCTTGACCTCCTTAGTTGCATGTCCCTAGACTTAATTTGGCAATTTGCAGTCTGTGAAGGATTGTTACTTGGCTGTATCATTCTTTGTTGTGGGAAGAATTTATTCCTTTGAAATATTAATTGCTTATATCTAAGTCTTAAGGAACAATTTACAACTTTGTGACCAAAGTTAGAACAATAGAAACAATAGCCATAGAAAAATTCTTTGTACCTGGAAAAAGGTTGTCTTCTTTGAGCAAATCGATTTCTTCCATGCTGATGATGTCTTTCAACAGGGGATGCACTATTTATTTGTTCTACAGATTCAGTCCCGACACATTTTTCCTTACTCGTCCCGGGCGACTGATTTTCTTCCTTTGTTTCTGCAGGTTTGTTGTTGTCATTGGTCGTACATTTGACAAATTTGATGGGTTCTTCATCTCTTGGCTTGCCACTACTTGATGCCTCTTCATAACCCAAACCAGTTTTTAGCTTTGGATTCCTTTTCTAATTCAGAATGGTGGCTAATCCTTCTGAGGCTTTGATACTTGACAGATTATGATTATACAAGGCTTGAAACTTCTCCATCTCTTTCCTAGTTTTCACTACTTCTTGTTCTAATGCTTCACATCTTGCCTTCTTTTCTGATAACTATCGTTTCAGAATGTCTTCAATTTTCTTTGCCTCTTCTAATTCTACTTTTAGTAGGACAAGGTCTTCATCAGGTTCTTTACTGTATTTCTCGAACTGTATCAACAATTGTCTTTTCTTTCTGTTCTTGATTCTTAGTCTGTCAATCTTTTCTAGTGCACTGATCAGTTCTCCTTCCATGTCAACCACATCTTCTTCTTCATTAACATCACTCCCTGTGTTGTTATTATCATAATCATCTTTGGCCATAAGTATGAAGTCATTTAGTTTATCTTCAATAGATGAATCATTGTCTTCATCATCTGAAGGATCATCATCATTGTTTACGCAAAGACTTTTCTTCTTAAAGTTATTCTCTTTAAAGAAATTTATGTGTTTGTACTTCTCCTCATCATCACATGTCTGATCCTTTCCTTTGTGGGGACATTTATTTGCAAAATGAACTATCCTACCACAGTTGAAACATTTGAAAGGCAGTTTACCTTTGTATTTGCCTAATCCCTTCTTCAGTCTCTTCACAAATTTTGCTTCAATTTCATCGGGTTTAGAATCCTCATTCTTGTCTGTCTTAAATGATGCTTCTCTGGAGGTGGGTTTATCTTTAAATATTCTCATTTCATATGTAGTCAATGTTCCTAGAAGTTGATCAAACTCCAAGGTTTTTATATCATTTAGTTCTTCTATAGCAGAGACCTTCAGATTGAACCTATCTGGGAGAGATCTCAAGATTTTCTGAACTGAAGAAGGTTCCTCAATCATTTCACCAAGTGATTTCATTGCATTTACCATTTCTTCTACTCTCAGAGAAAATTTTCCAACAGTTTCATCTTCTTTCATCTTCAGCTGTTCAAACGACATTTTATAGGTTTGAAGCTTGGCATCCTTTACCTTCTCATTACCTTCATAACTGTTAATGAGTTTGTCCCACATTCCTTTGGCAGTTCCTAGATGCATAACTTTTACGAATTATGCTTCTGCAAGCCCACTCAAGATAACATTCATAGCCTTAACGTTGAAGCTAAATTCTAGTTTGTCATCCTTATTGGCTAGTACAACTGGCTTTACATAACCAGTATCTACCACATCCCAAAAATTTGCACCTAAAGCCATTATGTAGGTTCTCATTCTAACTTTCTAGAAGGCAAATTTTGTTCCATTGTACAGAGGGGCCTTATTGGTTGAATTTCCTTCATGGCTTGACATGTTTAAGCTCTAGGATCTACCTTTAGATAAAAGGGGTTGGCTTTGATACCAATTGTTGAACAACTGAGAGGGGGGGGGGGTGAATCAATTGTCACCGTGGTTAAAAAATATGCTTCTTTTAAATTCTTTACAAGGCACTCAATGATGATCACAATAATGTAGGTAAATAAGCAATGCAACATTCAGCATCAGTCACATATATAAGATACACAGAGACATATATTTCCTGAGGAAACCCATAAAGGGTAAAAACCTCTTCTTCTTTATATGATAAGTATTATTTACATTCTTTACATTATCATACATATGAGCACCTACTCATTGTGAGGCTACAACCTCTGTTTTGCAAGCTGCAACTTGCTGAGAGCACCAACTCTCTGTTTTCTCCAGCACCCACTAGAAGGAAGCATCGACTCCCTGGTTTCTCTAGCACCAATTAGAAGGAAGCACCAACTCCCTGGTTTCTCTAGCACCAACTAGAAGGAAGTACCAACTCCCTAGTTTCTCTAGCACCAACTATAAGAAAGCATCAACTCCCTATGTTCAAGCACCCACTTGAACCTCTGAGGACACCAGTCCTCCCTAGCACCTCCCTACCACCCTGGTTTATCTATATGAATTACTGAAACTTATTATAGTGATATAGTGTTCAACAACAACTTACCAGTCTCATCACTATTCTTCAAGATTTCACAGCTCTGTCTTCCTCACTGTCTTCCTGCACGCATCCATTGCACTTTTCTGTTCTTCTGCCTCTTTTGCTTTCTGCACCATTCCCTTTCAATGCAACTTTTGTCTTCTGTCCATCTCAGCTGCTGCACTCTGCTCCTTCTTCACACCTCTGATCATCACATCACAACAACAACACCCATCTCTTCTTTCTTCTGCATACTTGTAGTCTGTTAAGTACCTAATACATGAATACAAAATATCACAATAGATCCAAAGATATATGAATACAATCACCACACGAGTTCTATGAAACCATATAGAAAACCACAACTTTATTATTACCAAACCCTTAAGGTAGGGCAACACCATACAATGGATCCTATTATGGAAGGGATCCTCTCCTGTTCACTTGCCTTTTCGAGGGGGCTTCCTCCTATTGAGCTACTGATCCAAACACAATACTTCTCTTCATGTCTCATTACATTTCTTGAACCCCTTTATATAGTGCTACCATCACCTAATAACATTCTAGAGGAGGAATCTTCTAGAAGTAGAACCTTCTAAGAAGTCCTCTTACATTTATTATATCTAACTACCATAGTGGGCCTTATTTAATAATATAGTGGACCTAGTCCACCTTACATTGAATGACCTCCACTATTATCACTATGGGCCCTCTGGGCCCCCCCACTACCTCTCTAGCTACCTTACTACTATGGGCCCTCTGGGCCCCCCCACCCCACTACCTCTCTAGCTACCTTACATTAGTAAGGTAGCTAGAGAGGTAGTGGGGGGGCCCAGAGGGTCCATAGTGATAATAGTGGAGGTCATTCAATGTAAGGTGGAATAGGTCCACTATATTATTAAATAAGGTCCACTATGATAGTTAGATATAATAAATGTAAGAGGACTTCTTAGAAGGTTCTACTTCTAGAAGATTCCTCCTCTAGAATGTTCTTAGGTGATGGTAGCACTATATAAAGGGGTTTAAGCAATGTAATGAGACATGAAGAGAAGTATTGTATTTGGAGCAGTAGCTCAATAGGAGGATGCCCCCTCGAAGAGACAAGTGAACAGGAGAGGATCCCTTCCATAATAGGATCCACTGTATGGTGTTTCCCTACCTCAAGGGTTTGATGGTAATAAAGAAGATTTTGCATATTGTTCTTGTATATTTGTTGTGGTGATTTTTTATTCAGTCTTTGGATCTTAACAATTGGTATCAGAGCACTTTCCTTGGCCAGAGTTGTGGGCAAATATTTTTTATTTTTGTAGATTTTTTTTCGGAGCAGAAAAAAGAGGGCCGTGACATTATAGAAGTTTTCGGTATATTTCAGTGCAAAATTTGCAGAAAAGGGTTGTAGATCTGAGTTCTTCTCAAAAAAACACCCAATTTAAAAAAAAAAAATCGACCGAAACGGAGTCCGGAAGGTCAAGATATTGAGGTTTTAAAATCTGCAATTTTTCAGGGTTTTTTCTACGGACGGTGGCGCGATTTATTTTTATTTATGTAGAATTTGGAGGCCTAATCTTACCAAATAAATTACATATTTGAGTTCCACTCACAATTTCACCCAATTTCAAAAAAAAAATCATCCGAAACGGAGTCCGGGAAGTGAAGTTATGAGCATTTAAACTTCAACTGTTTTTAGGGTTTTTCCAGAAAAAGCCGCGATTTTCTGCCGAAACTTATTGGGTCTATTTTTTGGGTTTTTAGATGGCTATTTTTTCTCAAAACCTGAAAGAAATTATTGAATTATTCAAAGCCCAATTGTTTCACACATTGGATGAGAGATTGGATGTGTTAGCACAAGGCCTCACAGACAGCCTCACAAATATCATCACAGATGGCCTCAATGATAGTTTTCATAATATTCAAGATTCATTGAATAACATGCAGGAGAGATTTCTTATGGAGGGTCTCATGAATGAATATAATCAAGAAAGATATGCTTGGTATGATTTTGAGGACGATTGTGATGAT
>ML787793.1:139167-150935 GCA_009831015.1 Picea engelmannii
TAGAAGGTTCTACTTCTAGAAGATTCCTCCTCTAGAATGTTCTTAGGTGATGGTAGCACTATATAAAGGGGTTCAAGCAATGTAATGAGACATGAAGAGAAGTATTGTGTTTGGAGCAGTAGCTCAATAGGAGGATGCCCCCTTGAAGAGGCAAGTGAACAAGAGAGGATCCCTTCCATAATAGGATCCATTGTATGGTGGTGCCCTACCTCAAGGGTTTGGTAATAATAAAGTGTGGTTTCTTCTATCTTGATTTGTGGATCTATTGTGTATTTAGTAATTGTGTTGATTATATCTTCTGATTATTATAGATTATTGTTCAACAACAACTTACCAGTCTCATCACTGTTCTTCAAGATTTCACAGCTTTGTCTTCCTCACTGTCTTCCTGCACGCATCCATTGCACTTTTCTGTTCTTCTGCCTCTTGTGCTTTCTGCACCATTCCCTTTCAATGCACCTTTTGTCTTCTGTCCATCTCAGCTGCTGCACTCTGCTCCTTCTTCACACCTCTGATCATCACATCACAACAACAACACCCATCTCTTCTTTCTTCTGCATACTTGTAGTCATTGACCTCCTTGTGCATGCTCTCTTGCCATGATTTTGCATCCTTTGCATGTCAAGTGCTCTGCCTGTTCATCATTGCAACTCTTCAAATTCTCTATTTGTTAATCCCATTTTTCCATCATCACTGGGTGTCATGATCAAATTGCTTCACATCGCGCAGTTGAGATTCTTCATCTTCTGTTGCAGTCGACCTCAACCTCTCTGTTGTAGTTCACGGCTCCAACACTCTTCCAGCTGTCAATAGTCTCCATGAATAGTCTTTTCTCCTACTGGAAGATTCCTTGTGACCCTTCAGTTCCTCTGGAAATCACACCGAAGTCTCTTCGAGTCCTCTGGCAGAAACCATCAATGGTTTCTAGCAGTTACACTGAGAAGTGCTACATTAGCCCTCCGATATTCTTCAGTTTCATCTGCACTATTGGATTAACTTCTCTAAGTCTTGCGTTCATTTCGACACTCCGTTCTTCGACATTTCAGGATTTGTGTGATCAAGTGTCTCGACACTCCATCTCGCGATCCCCGAAATGGAGCTTGGTTGCTCTAGCTCTTTCCTCTATCTCTCGCCGATGTGACCAATGGCTGTGACCATAGCCTTATTTAAAAACTACATTTCGCAATTTCGTGTTTCGACACTTTAACATTTCGGTACTCCTGTGGTGAAGTTTATTGACTCTCCATGTTGCGGTGCCTGAAACTCCAAAACGGAGCTTGTCTGTGACATTTCGCGATTTCGGGTTTCGCAATTTTGGGACTCCTCTGATGAAGAGTCTTTACTCTTGACTCCTCCTACTCTCGGTATCTGAAACTCTGGTATGGAGTCTTTGATATTTCGCGACTTCGAGATTCGCAATTTCGGGACTCCCGTGATGAAGAGTCTTCACTCTTGACTCCTCCTACTCCCATTATCTGAAACTCTGGTATGGTTTCTTTATCATTTCATGGCTTCGGGTTTTGCGACTTTAGGACTCTTCATGATAAGAGTCTTTGTCATTTCCATCTCCCGGTATCCAATACTTCGAAATGGAGTTGGATCAAATGGTCCACGATCTCCTTGAACCAACATCTCAGATCATTTCACCATTTCCCATTTCGCCATTTCGGGACTCCTCTTGATGAGAGTTTCTGACATCTCCATCTCTTGGTAACCGAAATCTCGGTATCCACCACTCCAAGAGATGCGCCTGTTTCGCGATTTCGGGGTTTCGCATTTTGCGACTTCAAGACTCCTATTGATGTGAGTCTTTGACATCTCTATCTCCCGATAACCGAAATCCCGGTATCCAAAACTTCGAGCGATGCACCTATTTCGTGATTTTGGGGTTTCACATTTCGCGACTTCGAGACTCCTGTTGATGTGAGTCTCTAACATCTCCATCTCCCAGTAACCGAAATCCCGGTATCCAAAACTTCGAGCGATGCACCTATTTTGCGATTTCAGGGTTTCTCATTTCGCGACTTCGAGACTCCTGTTGATGTGAGTCTCTGACATCTCCATCTCCCGGTACCCAAAACTTCGAAATGAAGTTTACGTCCGGTATGTGAAATTATTTGTTTATGTACCTCTTTCGGGATTTCACATTTCCCGATTTTGAGACTCCTGTGTTGGAGAGTTTCGACTCTTGAATTCTCCATCTCCCGGTAACCGAAACTCTGAAATGGAGTCTTTCTTGAGGTGATTTTTCGGGGTTTCACATTTCACCTTGCTCGTTAAAGATCGTGTAAGTCCTCCTGGATCCAACCCCGGTCGGACCTCGGGCTCAGATCTGACGTTCATTGGGAAATCTTCAATGAGATCCATCGTTGCATACTCTGAATTTGTCGATCTTTCTCTGCAGCGTCTTCACAAAAGACTTCTGGTGCCCACCTGGCACATCCTTCCTGTACTCAAGCCATCATCGCTGCTATACTTGCCATCAATGACAAGCACACACTGCCTGTAAAAACATGCCAACAACATCTTCATCAAGCGACCACTTTGGAGGCACCTCACCTTTCAAGGTACAAGTTAATTTTGATATTCCTGTATTTGAAGGACAGATAGATGCAGAAGTCCTAGAAAAATGGTTAACTCTGCTAGAAGGTTATTTCTCTGTTCACAATTTTTCCGACAAAGAAAAGATCACCTTCGCACTCCTTAAAGCTCTCCCTCATGTCAAACATTGGTGGGAAACTTACTTGGAGCAAAGTTCCATAGAGGAGTCTGGAATGTATGGGGTCGATCCCACTTGGGATTTTTTTATGGATGCGGTAAAGGAAAAGTATTACCCTGTTGGCAACTATGAAGACCAGTACATGAGATGGACCACACTGCGGTAAGAGCGAGGCCAAGAAGTTCCAAAGTTCACTAATACCTTCCATACCTTGCGCACCAAGTTGGGTATCAAAGACTCTGAGTGACATTTGGTTCTGAAATACCGCAGGGCTCTACACAGATACATCTAGACTGAAATGGATTTTTCAGACATCTCATCACTTGGTGTTGCTTATCGATATACTGTTAAAATTGAGTAGAAATTTAAGCACCAGAACAAACGGGAATTTGGGTCTGCAAATCCACAACAACCAAAGTATGAAAAAGAAGACCCTAACAAACAGCATCCTGAAAACCAGTCCAAGAGACAAGAAAAGAAGGGTCACGGGAAGACAAAGAAGGACACCAAAAAATGGTGTGATTTCCACAAAAGCCCCTGGCACAACGCCGATGAATGTCACTCAAAACAGTCATTGGTGGCTGAGATCAAAGACAAGGAGCCAAACCCTGATTCAGAATCTGATTCTGAAAATACTGGTAAAGGACAGATCATTGACGTGGACCCCACTGCTATTGTCGTGACTGCAACAATTCAACCAGAAGAACCAATGGATCCTGAAGAGGGGGAACGCCTTTTTCATTCACAGATGTGGGTGAAGGGGACCCCACTGCATTTTATTGTTGATAGTGGAAGCCATAAAAACCTCATCTCAGCAGAGGTCGTCAAACAGTTGGGATTGTCGACAACACCACACCCGCAACCATACAACATCGGGTGGCTTTGACAAGGACGAGATCTCCGTGTCAACCAATAGTGTCGACTGTCATACAACATCCAACCCTTCAAGGATGAGGTATTATGTGATGTAGCCCCACTGGATGTCTGTGATGTTCTCTTGGGCCAACCATATATGTGGAGACGCCATGCTGTTTATGAGTCTCGACCCTATAGTGTCATTGTTACTTTGGGGGGTCATCTCTACAAAATACCAGAGGTATTTCCAACTATTGTTCCACCTAAAAAGTGTCGCAAGGTAGTATCTCATACTACAAAATTTAGCTTCTTCACAATCTGTTCAAAAGGGGAACAGAAGGACACTGCAACCACTACAACCTCGCCCCTAGCACCTTCTATCCAACAGAAGCAGGTCGACAAGGTTGCAGCAAAGCACAAATATTCCTTATGCACACCTTCCTCTCATGTAGCTCGACTTTTTGAACAACCTCAACTTTAAAAGGTTCATGATAGACTTCCACAAACTAAGCAGCGCGACATCTCCAACAATACAAACAACTCACCCAGATGCAGATCCAGCAAACACTTTTTCCTCTCCCCTGGGAACTCAACGCAATGGAGACCATTGCTTCCTAAGGAGGGAGGATTGATCCAGGTGGATATCGGTGGCCACCCACCTTTTTCGACTGGCTAAAAACAATTTTCTGGCAATTTTGGCAATTTACTATTTTTAGCAGGTTTTAACTTCTGGGGCCATTTTGAGGGCCTAAATGAAGGTTTTTCAAGATAGAGGTTATCAATGGTATTTTAAGGTAGTATTGAGCCCCCAAAATGAATCTCCTCTACAATACCTTTCCAACGAGCTATCATACACCTAAAACGGAGATCGTACGCAAAAGTTACGACCTCGGGAAGTTGATGTACTAACTTACCCAAACGGGTCCACATGAATTTTGGCGCTTCATCTCCTAGGGTTAGGTTTTTGGATGTCTAGAACTTTTGGCATTCCTATTTATTGTAAAAATGCCTTTAGATCCTCATTGTAATCATCTTCTTGTGAATGGGAGTAGCCGTCACATCTCTTCTCAGAGATAAGCTGTCACCATTCTAACGAGTCTTCCACTCTGTATTTTTACAGTCTCTGTACATTTCTTTCATTAATAGAAATCGTGTATTAATGTATCTCTATGTTTATGGTTGCATCTCTGATATATTTCTGTTATATTACTGGATATACACGATATCTCTGTGCATTTCTTTATTATATCTCCGCTCTCATTTTATGCCGAAAATAATTTGGATCATAAATAATCAAGGATAGAATGGAAACAAGACTAGAATATAGGGAAACACATTCAACAACTACAAGAATACCACGATACATCAATAAATTCACGTGGAGGAATGATTGACTTTGGTATAAGGATCGCCTTTATTTATGTGAGAATTACAAATTCAACAAGAAGTCCTTTAATAACCACACACTTTTTCTATGGGGGCCACTCATGAATTTTGAAAATTTATCATGGGATCAACAAGGATTTTTTCTAGGAAGGTCTTAAAATCTATGTTCAAAAGTTTGTGGAGTGTTTTGTTTCCAACAAAATAAAGGAGATATGATTAAGACCCCATATCTTATAGAACCATTAGCCATACCGAGTATTGGGAAGAGGTCCCAATGGATTTGATCACATGTTTACCAAATTATGAAGGGAAGAATGCCATCATAGTGGTGGTGGATCCACTCACAAGTTATGCCCATTTTTGTTCACTTCTCATCCTTTTAAAGAGAGTACATTATCCATGGAATTCATGAAATAGTTTAGAAGATGTATGGAAACCCAAAGATTATTGTAAATGATATAGATACAATTTTTACTAGAAATTTTTGGATTGATTTGTTTTCTTGTTTGGGTATTCAATTGGATCACAAATCCTCTTACCATCCCCATACTAATGGGCAAGTTTATATTGTGAATAAATGTCTTGAAGGTTATATTCATTGCTTTGCATTTGATATGTAGTCATAATAGGTCAAATGGTTACCTTTGGTAGAATGATGGTACACCATTTCCTTCCATATTGCATCCAAAATGTCCCCATTTATGGTACTCTATGGGTATCATCGTCCATACATCACATTACCCTTTAGAGGGAAACCTAAGTTTCAAGCAATGGATGATCACATCAAACACCAAAAAGAGGTTCTCCAACTATTGAAGGACAACTTGGCTTAGTGCAAAACAAGTTGAAACAACAAGACTATCAACAACATAGTGAAATGGATTTTGAAGTGGGTGATTGGGTATTTTTGTGACTGCAACCATACAAACATATGTCCCTAAAAAAAAAGAGTAGGACAACAAATTAGCACCCAAGTAATATGACCCCTATAAGGTGTTGCAAGGGATTGTCAATATGGGTTAAAAATTGGAGTTGCCTATTTCTTCATGTGTACATCTGATCTTCCATGTTTCATTTTTAAAGAAGGTAATTGGTGATAGGATCCCAATTCAAACTATGTTACTAGAGTTGGATGAAGAGGGAAAAAATGTACTAGACCCTGAAATGGTCAATGTAACATAGATAAAAAAATATAGAACTAAACAATTATTGATTGCCTCTGAAGAACTTTCCAACAAAAAATGTGACTTGGGAAGGTGAGCTCTTCATACAGAAGCATCCATAACTGATTAACATTGAAGGAAACATTGGTTTGTAGGGGAGGGACATGTTAAGCTGCTAACCATAACCCCCATTCATTATATTTACATTAATTATAGTTATCCTGGCTTATTATTATTGCACTTTATCTCTTTTTGTCTCCTATATATACATCAAGGAGACTCATTTCAAAGATACTCTCATCTTGAGCATTTGATATATTGCAATAAGATGTTTTCCCTCAAAGAGGCATCTTATTCAAACACTGTTTCACACTATTTCATTTGATTTAGGAATGTCATTACTAAATTGAGTCTTCTTTATGCTTATTTAGCTATTTGGTCCATAGTCTACACCTTGAAAAAAAACATTCATACTTATTTTGCTACCATTACCTTTCACACACTGTTTCAATATCCATGAGTTATGTTCTCCATAATTCAAAAAACATATCAAAGCATTTGGTTCTATATTACTTCATCATATGGGATATATAGGCAGTAGGCCTGGTAAAAATGGATAGGGCATTGATACTTCTATTAGCCCTAAGATGAGAACAATGTGAGCAATGCTTGGATATATTGAGATTTCCATTGTCAAGAAAACCTTTATTATGGAGAAGCAACTCATGGATAGAGGTGAACTCTATAAAAGTGAATTCTATAGAGCAGTGTAGGGGAAGATGTGTCACAATTGTCTATAATGGTGATGTGGCATATGTTGGCTATAAATATTATTTAAAAAAGTTAAATAATAATAGTAATTAATATATAATGCCTACATATTATTATTAATAAATCTAATAGAAAAAAATACATATGTAATGACCAACCTAGATCCATCTTAACTCTCTATCTACACCTAGAGGGATCGAATCTCTCTAGGTGCGAACCTTTCCCCAAATTTTTGCACTTGAAAAATGTTTACACCTTGATAAATTTGATCCATCTTAGGGATTAATAGATATGACATTAAGATGGATCTAGGGTGGTTAAAAAAATACATATATAAATACCAACCTAGATCCATTTTAATCCTCAATCTATCAAGCACAAAGAGGGATCACATCCTTGGAAATGCAAAACCTTTCATCAAATTTTGCATTCTAAAAAGGTTTGTAACTTAAATTTGAGCCCTCTCGAAGCTTAACAAATCTGAGATTAAGATGGATCTAGGTTAGTTAAAAAAACATACATAAATAAACACAACCAAGGTACATCTTAACAATGAATCTATTGAACACCAAAAGGCATCAAACTTCTCAAAACTTTTATTCAAATGTTTCAGAGTTTAAAAAAAATTGTACCTTGATAAAATTGAATCTTAAGTTAAAATATATCTAAAATGATTATCCACCTTTAGAATATTCATGATCATATTAGAAAAACTCTTGAATTTTATGATTATGAATATAAGACCACAATGGTGGAAGAGTATAAATTTGACGAACACTTGTTGGTCACTATAATTGCTTAATTGATTCAAACAATCAAGTGATACATAAATTATCAACCCAGGGAAGTCTTTTTATTTCAAAGATAACCACGCACTATATATGCTCAATTCCAAAAGCAACTTAGAGTTGCAGTAAAGAAACTTATACTAATCACACTTTCTTTGAATGAACTGAAGTTCTAAATTAAATCACAGGGAAGCAACCTCCCTATTGCAGATATTAAAGATTAATCTAAGAATCCTAGATTACATTAAAATAACACTTGCAATAGGAAAGAACAACTATTCTGCAACCAGAGAACATGACCCTTACAATCAAACATAGACTTCAGTACTGACACTCTTTCATGAAAACAGTAATGCAGAAAAAGATAACTCTATCTAGCAGAGAACAAGGCCATCTAGTTCCTTCCTTTCTAAGCAGGAACCTTAAGCCCTATTTCTGTTTAGCACACTTGTGAAACTGAGATTTACAGAGAACAAGATGGTCTGATCCCTTCCTTTCTGAGCAGGGACCCTTAACCCAGTCTCTGGCTAGCACACTTGCAGGAATAATGGAAATCTACAGAGAGAAGGATGTTCTGATTCCTTCCTATCTGAGCAGAAACCCTTAACCTAGTCTCTGGATAACACACTTGCAGAAGTAAATGAATTCTGCAGAGAACATGATGTTCTGATTCCTTCCTGTCTGAGCAGGAACCCTTAACCCAGTCTCTGGCTAGCACACTTGCAGAAGTAAATGAATTCTACAGAGAACATGATGCTCTGATTCCTTCCAGTCTGAGCAGGAACCCTTAACCCAGTCTCTGGCTAACACACTTGCAGAAGTAAATGAATTCTACAGAGAACAGGATGTTCTGATTCCTTCCTGTCTGAGCAGGAACCCTTAACCCAGTCTCTGGCTAACACACTTGCAGAAGTAAATGAATTCCACAGAGAACAGGATGTTCTGATTCCTTCCTGTCTGAGCAGGAACCCTTAACCCAGTCTCTGGCTAGCCTCATAATATCATCACACAAGATTGCCAATAAAAAGAATTACGAATTTCATTCAATAAACTAAGACAGAGTCAGTAGTGTTTCAGCAAAGCGGAATTCATTAAAAACAGTGTTTCAACAAACCAAAGCATAAACAAAGATTGTACTAACACACTTCTAAACTAATGGGTGAATCTTGTGAAGAAGGTGGGCCCTCCCTTCTCACAAGATTCCCCTGAAACGAGAAAGCTAGAGAAGGATACTCAAAGCAGTCTTTTATTCATCTGTCAAAATATCATATTACAATCTGGAAATGGAATACGTCCCTCTTCTCTGGAGCTTCTTCAATACATAAAACTTGCCTCCTCGAATGATGATTTCCTCTTATTTAAAGAGGGAATCCCTTCGATACAATATATCAAAAATTACAATGTGTATCTGAGTCCTATCTTTAGTCGGATCTTCTTTCTAAACCAGAACATGATGTCCTAGTCTCACGCAACATAAATGCTATTACAGGAGCTGGATGAGGTATTGTTGTTACGACTGGAGTAACAACTTCTTCTCGTAGCTACCAATGTTGTTTCATCATTGCAATTCTCGGGCTGTTTCAGCCACGTGAATTGCGCTTTTGACTGTGTCGGCTTTCTGATGTAGGAGCGACGGTTGGTGCTTGTTGACCACTGACTGTAACGACTTCCTTGTGTTTCAACATGTTGGTTTTGGCGGTCTCCTCTGTGTGTCAGCATCTGCGACTCCGGACTGTGTAACAGCTCTGTGTTTTCGACCTCGGACTGTGTAACAACTCTGTGTTTCAGCATCAACGACTCTGGACTGTGTACAACTCTGTGTTTCAGCATCTGCGACCTCGGACTGTGTAACAGCTCTGTGTTTCAGCAACAGGCTTCAAATGCTAATATGTAGTCTAATCAATGGTTAAGTACGAAAGTGATGTAAAATATTATGCAAAACAGATTAAACGTATAGTAATGAGAAGGGACATTGTATACCTTTGGGATGATCAGATAAAGTGATAGTATGAGTCTAAATATGGGTGATCAAGAGTATAATAGTGGCAAAAAGTATAGGCAAAAAGGTACATTGTGTGGTCCTAACAACACTCTTTTTGGTTAAGTAAATTTTTTATGACTGGTTTCCTTTTAAAATTTCTTTTCACATGACATGATATGATATTATGTATTATATGTGTTTTTGTTTCTTCTATTATAGCTACAATTCTCTAATACATTTCTATAGGGATATGCCCAATGTTACAAAGGTAGCCTCACCAATGATCACAACAAGCAAGAATGGGACAGGGCATCTAGATTTCAAAACACTGAGTAATAACATAGGCACTCTACTATCTTCACCATGATTATCTAATTTATGTGTGGCCAATCTCCCAAAGTAGATCATGTTCTTCCGGGTATAGTCCATTAAAAACCTTCAATATCCTCCTAATTGTTTGGATTAGGACAAGCCATCTTGTCTTACTCTTTAATGATGGCTTGTTTTACCTTGAGGCTTCAATATCCTCTACTACCAACACTAAAGAAACTACATAAAAGTTCTTAAAATAAAACATAAAATCTTTATTTCACCGAGATAAACAAGAAAAGTCATTTTTATTATTTTTATTGGACAACAAAAAGATCCTTCAATCTCAATGTTTTTTCCCCATAGGTTGGTATGTTATATAACACACCAACATGCCGTGTGGGTCTTGACCTTTAGGCTTCGGGTTAGTGTGCACAATTTGAATGATGTGACTCTTAACCTGCTGGATTGCAATTAGCATGATGCGAGTCACAACGAAGATGGGATTTGTGCATATCTTAGAGTCTTAGTCTCATCTCAAAGTCTCAACACTAAGGGTGTAGTTTGTGCTTAACTCATAATCTTATCTCATAGAGTGGGAGTCTCAACAACAAGATTGTTGACTTCTTTTATTTCCTAGAGTCCAATTTGAAAATGCTTAGAGTTTCTTATGTGACATCCGGGAGTCATAAACATATATGATATATATGTTAAAAATATATATAGATATTGGTAATTTTTTAATTCACTTGTCATTTTAATGGTTTTAAAAATTAAGTAAACATCAACAATGACATGTAGATTTTAAAAGTGTAAGTAGTGAAATAAACTTAAAAAAACAATAAATACCCATCAAATTTAACCATACAATGAGAGAGAAAAGTCCAAGAAGATAAAGGACATATTGGGTCTTGTGGTGAAACCTTATCCTAATCCCAAGATAAGCGAGATGCACCGTGCAAAGTCTTTACCCTAAACCTTGATGTGATAGAGAGAAACAGTGTAACCATGTACATTTACAAGGTTCCTATTAAGATTTCGAACATATGTACGTACGTGATGTTCGATTTTTAAGCCCTTTGATTTTGATATAATATGGGAAAAGATAAGATAAGGCAATGTGAGGCTGCCACATATTAGGGAGATGCAGTAGACCTACCTAATCTGGTCGCGAGGGTGAACTCTATCACAATTGTGAGGTGAGTAAAGAGTTAACGGGCGCAGAGGATCCAACGGCGCAGTTGCACGGAGAGCTTATCGGTTCAGACTCCCCACCGCCCGATCGACGGAAGGCAGCGTAGCCTTAAGGAGACGCACCTTACTATATATCAATTGGGTTGGGATACAGTTTCTATCTATACATTCCACCGATCTGGTTTGGCTTCAGAGCTTAAAAATATAATGGCCTCTGCGCTCATGTCCTCCGCTGCTGCAATGGCAGCAGTAGCCGCGCCCCTCAAGACCAGCAATGGCAATGGCAGCAGTAGCAGCGGCAACGTGGTGTCGGCGTTCACGGGGCTCAAATCCACGGCTCAATTCCCCTCCAGCATGAAGATCAGCAACGCTGGCGCCGAATGGGAGCGAAAGACTACGAGCAACGGCGGGCGAGTGCGATGCATGCAGGCGAGTGTCTGAGATCAATTAGAAATTGACGAAATAATAGATTTAGCAGTTCAGAAATGTTGATTTGTTAATGGAATGCATCAATATTGTTGCTGCAGGTGTGGCCTCCATACAACAACCCAAAGTTTGAGACTCTGTCGTATCTCCCTCGGCTCACTCAAGAGCAGCTGCTG